>JAJOOO010080392.1:0-25210 GCA_029582685.1 Solanum piurae
TCCCTCCTATGATCTCCCCTAAAATAATTATTTCTATGGACTATTTATAGAGATAGAAAACCCTAAATAAAATAATTGAGTCCAAATTAAATTAGGAATCCAAAACCAAAAGGAATTGGATTCTTTTTTCTCGGCGTGTAGCTTCCAATTTTGTGCGTATGTTGCTGCCTGACACGTGGACCAGCAGGTAAGTTTTTGTTTCCTTATTTGCATATAAATTATATAATTATTATATTAACTTATTTCCATTAAGCTGCCTGCTTGATTTCCTTCTTCAATTTTCCATCTTTAATTCGTTTTAGCTCCAAACTTCTTCATTTTTCCATCAATTTAATCCTACAAATAAAATACACAATTTAGCACAATCCATAAATTTTATGCTCATAAAGGACAAATATAAATAATAAATATGAGGAAATAATGATTAAAAATATGTATTTTTAGCCTCACATCAGGTTCCATGAGAGGATGTTATGGTCCCATGATATGGATCTGGTTATGGGGCGTTGTAGTGTGAAATCAAATGTTTTCTTCCTACGACCTATGGTGCTGGATCGTTAAAAGAGAACCTGCAATCTCTTGAGTTTGAAGTACTCAAAGACTTGAATAATTTTCTGCTTCCTTTTTTTCATACACCAGATAGTTTAAATACAATACTTATAAAATAACTACCCCTAGAAACTAGGACATGACTTCCTAACTTAACTTGAATGAAAGACTGCACTATTACAGGAAAATAACTGCACTATTGGAGGAAAATAACTGCTACTAAAGAGAAATTACTGTAGTAACTATTGGATAACTAAGGAGTGATAACATTACTCTCCTCCTTCAAATCGCGCTTGTCCTCAAGCGCTAAGTGAGGAAATTAGTATTTCCCTCCTTTTCAGCAAACTCTTTCTCATCTTCTATAAAGTCAATCCAGAATAATTTCTTGCATTGATGACCTCGGGTGAATGGTTCATCACAATTGAAACAAAGTTCCTTAAGTCACCTTTCCTCCATTTCAGGTCTGGTTAGTTTCTTCACAAATCTGGCATGTTGTTGAGGTGAGAAATATGTTGTCTTGGATTTGCAATCATCTAACGATTGCAAATAAACAGATTGTTCCTTGCATTCATAAAACCAGGATAAACTCATCGTTGTAGCCAAATCTAGAGGATTATGCAACTCAACCGCAATTTCTATATAATCAGCAAGACCACTGATATAAAGTTCAATTTTTTGTGACTGTGTGAGTGTACCAGCCCGCGAAATTAATTGCTCAAACTTTTCTTGGTAATCTGCCACGGACCCAATTTGGCGCAACTTAGCCAATTCTCCTAACTTCTGACTTCTGATTAGTGGCCCAAAACGAAGGTTATAATAACGTTTGAACTCATCCCAAAATGGTTCAGGCAGATCTGTCTCTAGTTGAAGAAACCAAAATTGTGCATTACCCTCTAAATGAAAAGAAGCAAGACTAACTTTTTCTTCATCTGGAGTCTGTTGGTGTCGAAAAAGTGATCACATCTGTTCAGCCATCCCAAAGGGTCCCCTTGGCCAGTAAATCGTGGAAAATCCAACTTTGTATACCTAGGAATGAAGGAACTTCCTCCTGCATCTGATTTTGACCCTTCTGACACTCCACTTTTACCCTTCCAGCCCCGATTCTGACTGGTATGATCAGTTGATTCAGAATCAACCTTCGAATTCGCTAGATCCTTTGTGAGTGCATCTAAGCGAGCATTTATTGCTTCTTGTCTCGCTATATTGGCTGCACGTTCTTCTTGAAATAAGTTCACCAATTTTGCTAGTTAATGTTGAATTTGATCTCCCATAACATCCGGCTCTGATACCAAGTTGTTATGGTCCCCTGATATGGATCTGGTTATGAGGCGTTGTAGTGTGAAATCAAATGTTTTCTTCCAAAGACCTATGGTGCTGGTTCATTAAGAGAGAACCTGCAATCTCTTGAGTTTGAAGTACTCAAAGACTTGAATAATTTTCTGCTTCCTTTTTTTCATACACCAGATAGTTTAAATACAATACTTATAAAATAACTACCTCTAGAAACTAGGACATGACTTCCTAACTTAACTGGAATGAAAGACTGCACTATTACAGGAAAATAACTGCTACTAAAGAGAAATTACTGGAGTAACTATTGGATAACTAAGGAGTGATAACAGAGGACCAATGATTTGACATATAAATGTGAAGTTGTTCGTTGTTCGTAAATGTTGATGATATTGTATATGTTGATATGTATGCATTTGATTATAATGTTGTTTGACTTGTTTATGTTGCACTAGTGGGATAGCTGCGTGATCCTACCAGTACACTGTGGTTGTGTACTGATTTTACACTTGCTCTTATCTTCGTTGAGTACAGGGCATCTTCAAGCGGCTAGTGACAGACCTCTCTTAGAAGATCAATGATCGTCGTTCAAATTCAAGGGTGAGCCAATTCTTCTGGTCTGCCATGGAATTCTCTTTCGTCTATGTCCACCATTTCCGGACTTAGACCTTTTTTTTAGTTAGTTCATTAGTATGGGGTTGTATTCCTTCTTGTTTAGACTTGGTTCATTGTTAGAATGTTTTGGTATATTGACTTTCAGGTTCTAGGTTATTCTTCCGCATTGTTAGTTATTATTGTTAGACTTTTGTTAGAGTTTATGGGAACACTATTTTTATATCCTTAGTGTTTGATTTAAATGCCTTAGGTTTTAGATTATTTTCTTGGTTGGGTTGTAGTACTGGTTCTCCCACTGGAGTGTTAGTGTGGGCCAATCACGACGGTTTGGGCCATGACAAAGTTAGTATCAGAGCCTAGGTTCGTTGATCTCGATGTACCAAAATGAGTCTAGTAGAGTCTCGCGGAACGGTACGGGGACGCCTTTACTTTTCTTCGAGCGGCTATAGGACTTTAGGAAATCTCTATTTTTCTCTTGTCTACCTTCGTGCTATGACTTGATTACAATTGGAATCTGGCGATTCAAATTGGCATCTAACCTCCTTCACTCTTCTGTTCGCATATGGTTAATTCTATATTCAACGGTGTTAGGCCCATAGCTCCCATCAATGCTTCAGCTGAGGAATCTACAGTGAGAGGTCGCGATTGAGGCAGGGGTAGAGGTCGTGGAAGAGTAGCGCATGTTGGAAATGGAGCTCTTGTTGAGAATGTTCCTGTGAATGAGAACCCTCTCATGCATTATGAGGAAATAGAAGAAGAGGTTGATGTGGAGAATGTTGAGAAGGTTGGACAAGAGGAAGAGGTGCAGGCCGAGGCTACAGGTATTTCTCCTATTGATCCGGTGTTAGCTCAACAAATCATGTCGTTCTTGAAAGGCTTGGATGGTCCTGGAGTGCTTCCATCTGTTCAAGCAACCCCAACTCCTACTAATCGTCCTATTGCTAGCACTGCACCTAAGACAGGTGGAACGAGAGGTAATGATGCTTTCTTCCATCCTTTGTTGGGCTCTGTCATGACTGGTAATGAGCATGAAATGTTAATTAAGTTTTTGAAGCTTAAGCCTCCGATATTTCTTGGTTTCGAGAGTGAGGATGCTTATGAGTTCATTCTTGATTGCTATGAGAGGCTGCATAAATTGGGTATTGTTCATCAACATGGGGTTGAGTTTGTGTCCTTTCAACTTCAAGGTGAGGCCAAACAGTGGTGGAGATCTTATATGGAGTGCAGATCTTCTACTTTACCTCCACTTACTTGGACCCAATTTCATGCTCTGTTTGTAGAGAAGTATGTGCCTAGGACTTTGAGGGATCGCAAGAAAGATGGGTTTATGGCTTTGGAGTAAGGTAGTATGTTTGTGGCTGCTTATGAGGCCAAGTTCCATGCTTTATCTACATATGCTACACAATTGGTGACTATAGATAAGGAGAGGATCCGGTTATTTATTAGGGGATTGAATTCTGAGTTGCAAGTATTATATGTTCATATGACTTCTGCAGGGAGGAGCTTTAATGAGGTAACATACTATGTTAAGAAAGTGGAGGGGGTGAGGCGAGATGGTCAAGCTAAGGCATGGGAAAAAAAGGCCGAGAACTCGGGTAACTTTCAAGGTCCTTATTCCAAGAGGTCCGAAAGGCCAACGCTTGCAGCCAAGACAATTCATTCCGCTATGCCCGCCTCTACATGTAGTTACTCGGAAACTCCATCTCATAATTTTTAGGATAGCCAGGGAGTCGCACCTTCGACGGGTGGCAGACTATCTTTTGATCGTACTTGTTACAACTGAGAAGAACCTGGACATATGAGGAGAGATTGTCCCCACCCACATGTGTTAGACTCCGCACAGCAACAGTCTAGAGTAGTGGTACCCGCGGGGAATGGTAATAATGATTGAGGGCGTCCACAAGGTGGGCGAGGAGGTAATCAGCAAGGCCGTGGAGGTAGAGGAAATGGTAATGGTAACGGAGGTAGGGGTAACGTGCAACCAGGTAGGGAAGTGGCTCGTCATGATGATAGGGTTCAGTGTTATGCTTTTCTGGGCAAGAATGAGGCGGAGGCGTCTGATGCGGTGATCACAAGTACTATTCTTGTCTGTGACCAGATGGATAATGTATTGTTTGATCCGGGTTCTACTTATTCATATGTATCCATGAGATTTGCCTCAGATTTTGTTATGATTTGTGTTATTCTTGATGCCCCTATTCGTGTTTCTACCCCAGTTGGAGAGTCAGTCACAGTTACCCATGTCTATCATGTTTGTCCTATTTTGTTTATGGGATTTCAAACTTGGGCTGATTTAGTGATACTAGATATGATTGACTTTGACATAATCTTAGGCATGACTTGGTTGTCCCCTTATTATGTTGTGCTTAATTATAATACTAAGTCTGTAACTCTAGAAATTCTGGGAAGGGAAAAATTAGAGTGGGAAGGGGTGTACAAGCCTAAGCAAGCTAAGATTATATCCTCCATTTGGGCTAGTAAAATGGTAGATCAGGGTTGTTTGTCTTATTTGGCTCATATTAGGGATGTTGAGATTGAGGCTCCATCCATTGAGTCTATCCCTGTGGTGTCTGAATTTAGTAATTTCCTAGTATGCCTCTGGATAGAGATATAGACTTCTGCATTGATTTAGAACCTTGTACGCGCCCTATTTCTATCCCTCCATATCGCATGACTCCGACAGAATTAAGAGAGCTTAAGGATCAAATCCAAGAATTTCTTGATAAGAGATTTATTCTTCCTGGTGCTTCCTGATGGGGTGCCCCAGTTTTGTTTGTTAAGAAAAAGGATGGTAGTATGAGAATATGTATAGATTACCGGCAATTGAATAGGATCACTATTCGAAACAAGTACCCTTTGCCTTGAATAAATGATCTTTTTGACCAATTGCAAGTGCATCAATTTTCTCTAAGATTGATCTAAGATCCGGTTACCATCAATTAAAAATTAGGCCTGAGGATGTGCCCAAGACGGCGTTTAGAACTCGCTATTGGCACTATGAGTTTTTGGTTATGTCTTTTGGTTTGACCAATGTGCCTGCAACTTTCTTGAGTTTGATGAATGAGGTGTTCAAGCCATTTTGTTATTCTTTCGTCATAGTCTTTATTGATGATATTTTGGTTTATTCGAAAAGTGAGGAAGAGCATGGCAACCATCTTCGTAGTGTTTTTGGGTGTTCTTGTGAAGCAAAAGCTATATGCTAAATTTTCTAAGTGTGAATTTTGGTTGAAATCGGTTGCATTTTTGGGGCATGTAGTTTCAAAAGAAGGGGTAATGGTAGATCCCCAAAAGATTGAGGCGGTTAAGAATTGGATTAGGCCTAGCTTTGTGACTGAAGTTAGGAGTTTTGTTGGGCTCGCTAGCTATTATCGTCGATTTGTGAAGAACTTTGCTTCTATCGCCACACACTTGACTAATTTGACCAAAAAGGAGATACCATTTGAATGGACCAAAAAATGTGAGGAGAGCTTTCAAAAGCTCAAGACTCTCTTGACCACCGCACCTATTATAGCATTAACGGTTGAAGGTAAAGATTTTATTGTTTATTGTGTTGCTTCTCATTCTAGGTTGGGTGTTGTGTTGATGCAGGATAAGAATGTTATAGCTTATGCCTCACATTAATTGAAGATGCATGAGAGGAATTATCCAGCGCATGATTTAGAGTTGGCAGCGGTAGTGTTTGCTCTTAAGATCTGGTGGCATTACCTCTATGGTGTTAAGTGTGAAATGTTTACTGATCATCGTAGTTTGCAGCATGTTTTCACTCAAAAGGATTTGAATTTGAGACAGGGAAGGTGGATGGAGTTACTTAAAGATTATGATGTGACTATTCAATACCATCCGGACTAGGCTAAGGTAGTGGTAGACACTTTGAGTCGAAAAGCGGTAAGTATGGGTAGTGGTTGATAGATTGACCAAGTCAACCCATTTTATTCCAGTAAAAATATATTATAATGCCGAACAATTGGCTAAATTTTATGGAAAAGATATAGTGAGGTTGTATAGGGTGCCCCTCTCTATCATCTCAGACCGTGGTACCCAATTCACTTCCAAGTTTTGGAGGAAATTGCATGATGAATTGGGCACACAACTCACTTTTAGTACAACCTTCCATCCACAGACAGACGGACAGTCAGAGAGGACTATTCAAGTGTTGGAAGACATGTTGAGGGCATATGTGATTGATTTTGGAGGGCATTGGGATAAGTTCTTACCTTTGTGTGAATTCTCCTATAATAATAGTTATCACTCCAGCATTGATATGGCACCATTCGAGGCACTCTATGGGAGGGGATGTAGATCACCCATAGGATGGTTTGAGGCAGGAGATGTGAAACCATTGGGGGTTGATTTAGTGAAGGTTGCTCAAGATAAGGTTAGGAGTATTCAAGCTAACCTTCTAGCATCCAAGAGTAGACAAAAGAAGTATGCTAATCTTAAGGTAAGAGACATGGCGTTTCAATCCGGTGAAAATGTTCTTCTTAAGGTATCACCCATGAAAGGGGTGATGAGATTTGGTAAGAAGGGTAAGCTAAGTCCTAGATACATTGGTCCATTTGAAATTCTTGAATGTGTAAGACCAGTGTCATATAGATTGGCTTGACCTCCTAATTTATCGAGTGTTCATCTAGTATTTCATGTATCCATGTTGAAGAGGTATCATGGTGGCGGGGACTATATCATTAATTGGGACTCAATTGTGTTAGACAAGGACCTCCAATATGAGGAGGAACTTATTGCAATTCTTGATCATGATGTGCTCAAGTTGAGGACCAAGGAGATTAAGTCTGTGAAAGTTCAATGGAAGCATCATCCAGTTGAGGAAGCTACTTGGGAAACTGAGAGAGACATGTGAGACAAGTATCCCCAATTGTTCATCGATTCAGGTACTACTTCATTTCTTCCTTAGCCTATTTTCCTAAGTTTTTTCACTCGAGGACGAGTGATGGGTAAATTGGTATCTATTGTAATGACCTATTCCCAACGGGGGAAAATTTGGGGCCAGAAAACTTTTTTGTGGAGTATTTGGATTTTCCCAACCTTGTCAAGATTTGGATAAAATCGGAGTCACTGAGGTGTAGGGAAATCTGGTAATAATCGGGTTAAGTAATTATAATTTTGATTACATGAGTAGTTAGATAACTCATTAAGGAATTTGAAAAACTTTACGGAATTGAATTCGGGCGAGTAGAACTCTCGAAATCGATCTTAGCGTAAAGGGTATATACTGAGCGTCGTGGGTTAGAGGTGTGTTGTGAAATGGGAATTTTGGAATTCTTGAAATAACTCTCTGCCTCGAGAATGCCGCTTTGGTGCTGGGTTTTGCCACTTTGGTGGGGCCTCTATGGCGTGGTGGTGGCTGCTGTGGCGGGACTGACATGAATTAAAGTCGTTAATAAACCCCTAAACGATCTCATTATGCACTTTAGACTTTTAGAGCTAAGGAACGACCCCCCAGGCGACTCATACTCGTTTTTCACCATTCTTGAGGCTAAAGGTAAGCTTTTCACTCCCCGAATCCATTTTTTCGATCCGTAGAATATAATAGATTGGGTGAATATTGATGGAGGGGGGTTTTTGTTATAGATTCTATGGTGGGAACAACCCTAATTTGGATAATTGGGATCATGAGTTTGATCTAGGGTTCATAGAATTGTTAGTAATCCGGGTAATTGATGATTGTTTATTGATTCCCATATAATATTGATTGTTTGTAGACTAAGAACAAGCGGAACGAATCCAAAAAGGGAAGGATCAAGTTTCTTAGGGTTTCAAGCTTGTTTCAATGTAAGTGATGGTTGTGATTCTATGATTGTGTGATGTATGCTTGTTCTTGCTTCATTAAGATATTTGTTTATGTATGAATGTTGCAATGTTGATCACACTTGTTGTAAATGAGATAGATAATTGATGAATGCCATGAAATCATGACTTAAATGTATGATCTTGATGATATACTTGTGATTGTGGTGTGTGAATGGGATAGGTTCCTACGTTCCGGCATAACTAACTTGGATCAGTTGCCACGTTCCGGCATAAAAATGGGATCAGTTGCCACGTTTCAGCATAAATATGGGATCTGTTGCCACGTTCCGGCATGCTAACTGTTTGGATTTGGGTTCCATGAGGGGACCAATGATTTGACATATAAATGTGAAGTTGTTCGTTGTTCGTAAATGTTGATGATGTTGTATATGTTGATATGTATGCATGTGATTATATTGTTGTTTGACTTGTTTATGTTGCACTAGTGGGATAGTCGTCTGATCCTACCAGTACACTGTGGTTGTGTACTGATTCTGCACTTGCTCTTATTTTTGTTGAGTACAGGGCATCTTCAAGTGGCTATTGACAGACCCCGCTTAGAAGATTAGTGATCGTCGTTCGAATTCAAGGGTGAACCATTCTTCCGGGCTGCCATGGAATTCTCTTTCGTCTATGTCCACCCTTTCCGGACTTAGACCTTTGTTTTAGTTAGTTCATTAGTATGGGGTTGTATCCCTTCTTGTTTAGACTTGGTTCATTGTTAGAATGTTTTGGTACATTGACTTTCAGGTTCTAGATTATTCTTCCGCATTGTTAGTTATTATTGTTAGATTTTTGTTAGAGTTTATGGGAACTCTATTTTTATTTCCTTAGTGTTTGATTTAAATGCCTTAGTTTTTAGATTATTTGCTTGGTTGGGTTGTAGTAGTGGTTCTCCCATCGGAGTGTTAGTGTGGATGCCAATCACGATGGTCTGGGTTGTGAGAATATAGTATGAATTTAATATTTCATATAGCTAAAATTGGTTATTTGTGTTGTAAAAAAAATGTAAGAAACAATTCAATTAAAAATTGGTTAGCCAAATCAGGTGAATACCTTCACCATAAAATGTATAACCATATTTACCAATTAATTAACTGACAATATTTTTACAATATGTATTCACATGTTATGTTATAATTTAGTTTTTATTATTGAATCATCTTTATTTCAGGTATGTTTAAGCTTTAATCTAATAAAAGTCTATATTTTTGTCCTTCAAAAATGTAAGAAATTTTTTTCCTGAAGATTAACCAACTAAATTTAATTTTTTCACATCAAAATATATTATCATCTTCACTCATCAACAAGAGAGAGAAAATTCTTAAAATGAATATAAAGTCTAGAGAAAAATTATATTATATACAAACTTAATTAATGCGTTTAATTTCTGAAAAATTCAATTTCAAAGCATAATACTATATGATCAAACAAAAATGTTTATATGAGCAATTATCTGAAGTTCTTGATTTAGGAAATCATTAAAGAAGAATGAACATTCCTTTGCAGAAAAACTTCGATAATCTTCTTGCTGCATAGCAAAATAAGACATAAAATATTGTAAGTATTTTGCTGACAATTATTTCTCTGTTTATTTGAATGTGAAGGAGTAATTTTGATTTTCATAATTGAATAATTATTCAACTCAACTTTAACCTTGCATGTATAAACTAAAATCGACCAGTTATGTTTCAAAAAAAAATTAAGCAAATAAATAATTAAAATTAATTATTTAAATATTTTGAGAACTCTTTCATAATATTCAACCATCTCCACTCGTCAGATGAAAGAGAAGTGGACAAAAATAACAAAAAGTAAAGAAATAAATTATATTGTGTTTGTATTTTCTAAATTCACATAAATGTGTTAATTGCATTTTTAGAACATGATATAATAAAATATATGTATGTAAAATATTCTTGACGAAGAAACTGAGACGATATAATTAAATTTTATTGACCTAGTGTATGATCAATTCGTGAAAAAATAATTTTTTTGATATTGATTGATACCAACAATGAAACTAAGAATTGTTTTCTTCTCATTTTTATTTTCCTACAATGTGTAAGTTTGTGCAATCAAATGTATCATTTAGAAAAATAGCAAACCGTTTAAACTTAAATAATACTAGAAAAAAATAAGAACGAATAAAAAAAAGCAGAAATATGTACCGTATTAGAAGATTGAACATTCAATAGGCTTCCAAAAACAGTGATAGTAAGTTTAGTTGAATGTGGTGTATGATAAATATTTTCCAACATAGGAGAGTCATCTAATGTAATACTTCTTCCTCTATCTCCATTACATTCAAAGCTCTCTGGTAAAGGGCATAACTCCACAGAAGCCTCTTCAAATTCAATATGACGAGGTTTGTCATTCTTATTGTAACTCAATTTATTTGACAAATCCTTATCCCTTTGATCAGACTGTAAGTCTTTGATGATCAACCCTTATATCATAGTTAATAGAGTTTAAATTTTCTATTATAAGTTGTGTAGCTAAAGTTGGAATAATGTCATCTTCTTTTCTTGTGGACAATTGATTAGCATTATCAAATGTGATTTTACCCAAATCAAAAATCAACTCTGGATCAATATCTTTTTTCAAGCTCATACGATATTTCTGCAAAGTTTGAAACATGAGTTTGATAACTATACTCTAATTATAAAGAAAAATAGTGTTGCAACGGTTTACTTTAAGTAATTTTTCACACAAAGGTCATCTAACTTCTAATATTTGTTCTATCATAGAGTTTCTAACATAAGAATGAATTAATATAAATATAACTTTCAAATTTGATGATTTTTATTTAAAATTAATACTAAATATCTCCTACATGAATGCTTGAGTTCCATTTAAGAAAAAATGTAATATTTTAATGTATTGAAAATCATTCATACTCCAAGATTTGACTAATAGACATTTTTTACTCATCCTCCCCCAACTCCCACTCCACGAACTTATTTCATGTCATGTCTATTTTATCCTACTATATCAGTCATTCATTTATACAACATTTTTTTATATTATATGTAATATTTTAAAGTTTTAAATTTGGTATTTTATCAATAGATAATTTTATATTTTATTACAATTTTATATGAATTCATTAAAATAAGAAGAGTAATCTTGAATCTAACGCTATTTTTCTATAATTGTTACTTTAATATTGCATGCATTAAGTATATATTTATGTATTTATGCGCATGCATGCTTATGGATAAAAAAAATTGAAAATTATTTACTTATTGGCATTGATGAAATGTTTTCTAAAATTAAAATTTATAATTCATTTACTTTATGGATAACTTTTTTTTGAAAATTTATTATAAATAGACCTTTATTTGTGTTAATTCTATTTTATATTTACCTACTTTAAAATATGTTAAAAAAGTTATGAATCAATTTTATTTTCACTTTTGTGTAACAAATATTAGGGTTTTAATTATTATAAATAAATAAAATCTTTCTCATTATGCTCATTTATTTAATCATAGAACACCATCAACTCTATACTCAATTAGTATTATTTTTTTCTATTTTCATCTACAAAATAACATTTATTTTTCTATAGATAAAATTTGTTCTATAGATTAAGCATATGTTAAGTTAAAAGTAGTAAACCTTCAAATGATATGCAACATGTCTGCTATTCAATTCATGAATATCCATCAGTTCAATAATTTTCTTTGGATAAGCTCCTGTAGTAAAAAAAATTCAAAAATAGAATTAAATATTTTACGCGATATACCTGTAGATAATCTTTGAATGATCTCATAATTTACACAATATATGTTGGAGAAAACTTACTCTTTATGCCTAGTGTTGTAATGGCTTCCAAAATAATTCATGGAGGGAATCTGTCCAAACAAACCTACTCTTCTTTGGTGGTGGAACTAAACTATGTTTATTTTCAATCTCATCATATTTTCGCACGGACTTGTCCCTCTTAGCAACTCATTTGCCTGTATGCTTTTTCTTTCGCAATGTTGCATATTCCCATAAATAATGTATGTCATCTTGTGATATGGGCTTCAATATGAAGAAAATAACTCCACTCTCTAGTGCTTTAATAACTGTAATTTCATTTTCATCCGCTGATAAATCTAGTCACATTCAATATTAGAGATTTGAGTCATATACTTTGATCAAAAATAAAATAAGCGGGAGGGGGTTACTATGATAAAAGATACATTTAGTGTAAGTAGATTTTTCTTTTAAAAGCAATGTTTATTGCCACGAAAATATTTAGCATCAATTGAGTTAATGTCATTACATCCAGATACGCTAAAGCCTTTGGAGACATTTATATATAAAGAGTGTTATTTATAACAATCTATATTTATTATTTCCTCTAAATATAATAGAGAGACAATTATATTATTAATTATCGCTAAGTAATTGCTCCTAACTCCTTTAATTTTTGTAGTGGGTTATGAGAGAATAACAATAACACGCCCTTATAAAGTTAATAGTTTCTTGAATCCATCCCTAAATAATTTTGATCCTCTAAGTTAATTAAAACTGGACATTATTAATAATCTTTGAGTATTTAACAACTCAACGATTATAAAATTTAACAAAAAGACGTGAAAATAAAACGTTTAATGGAAACTTTCAATTGGACATTCATTTTTTTCTATGTTAGGTATATTTCCAGTACTGTCTAGTGCACTTTTTGATGTTGTAATGTTTAAGGTTTGATGGGATATTTCTGGTATTTCTAATTAAACCACTTATTCTCATAGTTCTTTTAAAAGCTAATAACTAGAGTTATTTAAATATTTATGGTGAGAATAAAATTCCTTAGTTTTAACACATTAAAAAAATATTTAAAAACTCAAAAAAATATATAAACATAAGTGAAAATTTTAAAATTTGGGCTAGCTCATACTAGGGAAGGTTTTCACTTTGATATTAAATCAATGTTATGTTAAAGAAGTCATAAAAATCAAGCTTTCAAGTAAAACAAGATAAATAAAAAAGAAGACGAAATGTACATACGTGCATACCTTAGGAGTGTTTAGGATTTTTGTTACTTTTTTCTAGGCTAAGCATAAATGTCCTTGTTTCCATGGAATGGTAGATTTGATGAATGATAGAGATTTTTTCTTAGAGCATGAAATACTCATGTTAGCTTGGATTAGGGTTTGCTTAGTTATCCATTAAGCCTTTCTTTAATTACATCATAGCTAGGTGATATGTGTATGAGTTTTCTTCCTCCTTTCATTCAAAAAAATTCATGCTCTAAATTTTTCAGTTATAAATTTATCTTTGTAAAATAAATAGGTAAATTCAAGATTTAATTGTGGGCTTTAATGGAGAACTGGTTAGTGACTTTGTTTGAACCAATGTTTATTGAAAAACACTCTCGATACCAGCTAAAAATTTGAATTTAAATCTTGAAGAACTTGAATTGAGTTTTGAAATCTAAAATTAAAATATCTTTTTTTATTGCAAGTGTTTAATGTCATTGAAACTTGTTTTATATTGTTAGGGATCTTGAATATGAATTTTGATCTTGATTGAAGTCGATTTGTGTACTTTAGGTTCAAATTTTTATTTTACTATTGAGAAATTTTGACCTTTGATCATAAATATGAAAGTTATTGACATTACTTGTGAGGTCCAATTTTGACAAACCAACATTTTTATTTGTGATATTATGTTTTTAGTTATGATGAGCTATAAGGGAGATATGAATAGTCATTGGAGTTTTTGTAGAAGTTCTATGATAATTATATTATCTTTAATTAAGTTTAATTTAATTATGTTCTACAACCTATCTTAAATTGCACAATGGCTATATGTGATTCATGTATGATTTTCTTATTTCTATTTATATAAATAATAAATGATTGTCATAATTGAATGTTATTCTAATTAGTGTCAAGTTCTCTTTTGATTATTCTTGATATTTGTATTTTAATTATTCCATTTATCCCTTGTTTATTAGCAATCTTAGGACTTGGGTAGTGATAATTATTGCTAACTACAATGTGTTCAATTAGTTCTTATTGGAATGCTTGAAAGTTCTAGCCTAACTCCTATTAAACATATTTTTGATTTATTTTCATCATCATTGGTAATTTTCTTACGGTGAGTCGTTATTTCATATATAATATGTTATTTGAATCTTCAAGAGCCAAAAGTTACAAATAAGAAACTAATTCTAGTCTTGTGAAGAATATAAAAAATTATAAACTCACCAACAACATGATTGCCAAAATCTTTGGCTATCTCTTGTTGAAGGTGAAAGTCGTTCATTTCAGGAATGTGTACTTTTGTGATAACAAGATCGAATGAGAGGCCCGTACTCCGAAGGACACTCAAAGCATCTTTTGCGCTCTTCACTATCGTTCATTTCAGGCATGTGAACTTCAGTGATAATTGAATTTGCTTTGTTTCATTTAGTTACAATAGTGAAGAGCGCAAAAGATGCTTTGAGTGTCCTTCGAAGTATCGGCCGCTCATTCGATCTTGTTATCATAGAAGTGCACATTCCTGAAATGAACGACTTTCAACTTCAACAAGAGATAGCCAAAGATTTTGGCATTCCTGTTGATTGTATGTTTATAACTTTTTATATTCTTCACAAGACTAGAATTACCTTCATTTCAAGGTATCATGAATAGTTTTGATTTATATAAATCTAGATCTACATAAATCTCATAAAAAAATGGTAACATGTTAAGAACACAAAAAATATCCTACTTTGAAATGAGATAGTTATCATCACAATCCTATATTTTGGATCATAACAATCACAAAAATTTTAAAAATGAAAAAGATAGTTTAAATACCTTCAAATTTGGACTGCTTGAGTAAAGTAGCAATAATGAGAAGGCAACTGTGATCATCATCAACCACCAGAGTTCTGATTTTTTCAGAAAATTGCTATTTTGTACCTCCATTGATTCTTCCCAAGAAAATAATTGATAATAATTGATTGTTTTAGATGCTTTTTGTTGAAAGGAAAACACAAACTTAAATAAATGAGCAAGAAAATTGAAGAGAGCACTTTCTAATTATTATTTAAACAAATATTTGAGTCTATCATGTTGCACAAGACCCCATCTTAGATTTGCTTACCAAGTTCTGCACTCTCTTTTAGTAGCTTATTTATTTTCTTTTTTGTTTTTATTTATTTATTGTCCGTTTTTGTTCTAATGCAATTGACAACATGAATATATAAAATCTACAATAATTTAGTGTAACGACCCGAACTGTCGTTATTTAAGAGAAAAAATCTGGGAAAATTCTAGGCCATTGTCCCGCCAGAGCAGGTCAGTTGCCGCTAGGGCGGTGGCACCAGGGCGGGGTAAGTTGGTGCCATAGCGGGAAAGGCGAGGCAGAACGTAAATAATATGAAATCCTATTTTCTCCTTCTTCCTAAAATACCTAGATAAGTCGTACCTTAGAAACCCTCAGAAAGCTGCTCTAAGCTTAGGCAGGAAGGAGAAGGAGATTTCCAGCGTGAGGGTGGTGACATCTTACGGATTCTTGGCCAAATTCACTGTCACGAAGCTCGTAAAATAGGAATCGAAGTCAAAAACTCCATGCAACTGCTTGGAGCCCAGGTAGGCTAGGTTTTATGAATTTAGTAGTTTAAATATGTGCTCACTGCGTAATATATGTAAATTGATGGTGGGATTTATGCGTAGGCCTTCGTGCACCAAATGAGTTATAATTAAACCCTAGAAAGAAGCCTTAGATGATGAACTAGGGCCAAGTATGGTCGAATCAACGTTTACATGATATACGTCGATGAATGGGTCATTGGAATGGTTGTGATTCTATGATTGTGTGAGGTATGTTTGTTCTTGCTTCATTATGACACTTGTATGTATATGAATATTGCATTATTGATCACACTTGTTGTAAATGAGATAGAGGAATGATGAATGCCATGAATCATGACTTAGATGTATGATCTTGAGAATATACTTGTGATTGTGATTGTGGTGTGTTGAATGGATCGGTTGCCACATTCTGGCATAACTAACTTGGATCGGTCGCCACGTTCCCGCATAACTAACTTGGATCGGTTGCCACGTTCTGATATAACTATGGGATCGGTTGCCACGTTCCAGCATAATTATTGGACCGGGTACCACATTCCGGTGTACTAACAGTTTGGGTTTGGGTTCCAAGAAAGGACCAATGATTTTTCAGAATGGTGTATAGTGAGAAATGGTGAGGTTGCACCTTGTTCGTAAACAATAATTGACATTGTATTTAACGGAAGGGCTTTAAGGTGATGAGGACTTTAATATTAAATGTTGATAATATGGTATATGTTTGATACATGCATGTGATTATATTATTGCAATGGCAAGAAGTGGGGGGGGGGTGTTCGTGATGTAAATGGTTAGGAGGATTTCACACTTGAGAAGGGGAATTGTGGTTAGTAGTTAGTAAGCTTGATATATTGTACCATGCGACGAAGGTGGGGTGATAAAATAAAGAGACAGTGATGGTATGACGTGAGTGGCTAGTTGTAATGTTATAGTGGTATTTTGGGACTTTTCCATGTGTTAGAATAGTTAGGTTATGATCAAGAACCTAGTAAGTAGGTTGACCGGGAAGGTGGTTAGTAATTAAGCGTACTAGTGTGATTTGGAGGCATTTCGAGTGAGGGTAAAGGTGGAGAAGCGAGTGGTTATATTGCATGATATTACTAATTGATTTCTTATGTTATGTGGTGGGCGTCGGGTTGACCGATGATGCCTACCAGTGCATGTGGTTCGTACTGATACTACTCTTGCTATGTCTTTTTGACATAGTCTGGATACAGGTTGGTGATGTTTCATTAGGTGATGACGAAGAAATTCTCCAACATCTTCTATCTTTCCTTCCGCATGGTGGGAGATGTGTCTTTAATTATTATGTCCAATTGTACTCTTAGTAGCTCTTGTACCTGTTTAGACTAGATCCTTTGGGGGTGTTAACTACTTTGCAAGTTTTAACCAAAATTGTGTTAAAGGAATTCTATTTATAAAATATCGTTATTGCACTTTATTCCTATTTTATTTAATTTCTCACATGTTTAAATTATTAGAATATGAAGTTTCTCCTACTTAGGTGGTAGTACATAGGTGCCCGCACGGTCCGGTGGGTTGGGTCCGGACAAATTGGTATAAGAGCCTAGGTTACCGGTCTCTCGGTACAAGAGGAAAATGCGGACTAGGCTCATGTGGATTGGTGTGTTGACGTCCACATCTAATCTACAAGAGGCTAGGAAGCATTCTAGGAAGTTGTTCCACTTGTTCTGTCCTTTCGTGCATGTGTCGCTTGTGGTATGAGTTGGGTCCAATTGGTATCTCCCGATTACAATTGGTATCTCAACAAGGTAAATCGGACGTCTTGATCACGACGGAGGGGCCACAAGCAAACTAAATTGGAACTGGGAAGGTTTCAATTGGTATATGTTGCTAGGGGCTGTATAATTGCATGGATGATCAGTAATGGTTACCCATGGAGTGAAGTAACTGATTAAGAACTTGGTTTTGTCTGTGAATGCGTGTTTCATGTTTCTGAAATTAACTGCGAATGTAAAGTTGAACTTGTTGAATGTGATGATGTGATTACGTGTACGATAAATATGTGTCTGAAACTTGTTATGTACAAGTTGTAAATGCTCGAGTATCGTGGAAGTCGTTGTGAAAAGAAGGTCCTACTATGTTCGATGCGAGGGTTTGGACAAGACTACTAGATGATTTGTGAGAAAGATCTGAACGTGTCTTGTGCTTGTGTAATAACCGCTTGAATGTCTGGGTGTATCCTGGGGGTGTGTGGGTTGTGGTGCTGAATTAACGGGAAAGAATTGGTTCGAGTATCGTGGGATTGACTGAAGGTAGACAATTATTATCCTAGTATAAGAAGTATCCTAAAATTTCAGGGTAAAGCTGGAACATTTGGGAATTTTTAGAAAAGCGAAAACCCCAGAAAAATCTTGGCAGCGGTTCTGTTTCTGTTTCGACCGCTAGGGAGGGATTATTCTTGCCAGGGCGGGACCGCTAGAGTGGGATTTCTCCCGCTAGAGCGGGATGAAGCGAGGCACTCCCTGGCTTTTCTAAAACTTTCCAGAAGACCTCAGATGATATCCGAACAATCCAAAAAAAAAAAAAAGATATCCGAACAATCCCGACACCCCAAACAATATTCAACAACAGAAGTAAATTGATTATGAAACCTTAAGATTAAATATAGGGCTGTATCAGACAACAAAAAAAAACTAGCATCCATGTGCTTACAAAAACTTAGAAAAGTCAAAAGATAAAAACAAGTTGTCTCTAAATTTACAAGCCAGAAGGGCGAAACAACAAACCAAATTAATAACCCTGAGACTGAGAAGTGTCGGTATCAGAATCTAGCTCCTCTGGGGCACCAGGCCGGTCATGGCCTCCTACAGACTAGAGCACTGAAGTAAATCTCCCATATCAACGATAGGAATCTCCTACCCAGGAGCGACGCAAGTGAACATGAACGTCACTGCCTTCCATATCCAAACCAGTAGGTGGTCCCTCGCTAGACCTTTCCTCCTCTCCTAACGCAACTCGCGGTGAAGCATCTCAAGCTCTAGGGTCGTGCTGGGGAACCAGGGTATTAGGAGTGATAGGACACTCCATCCTCCTCCGCACAACTTCCAAGTCCTCTTCTACCTGTGCTGCTGAAAATGGAGGTTGAGACCCTAAAGGACGAGTGTCGTCGCCTCCCTCCTCGTCCGACCCTACGTCCGCCTGGTTGCTGCTAGCCCTGTCGGTCCTCCTCCTCTTACTCCTAGACGTGGAACCCTTTATAACAAAAAGAGGGTGAAAATGGGGATCCATAGGAAGTACCTCATCAGTGTCGAGAAGTGGCACTCCCGCCCACTTGCACAAAGTGGTGATAAAACCAGGGAGGAAGAACGCCTTCTTGTTACCCCGGTAAACCATCCTCCACTTCGTGATAATCTGGGCCCCCACATCAAGCTCAATTCCCTGTATGGCACAACCACCGCCAAAGCCTAAGGGAAGGTCACGTCGGTGCGGTTGCTCGATGGTCGGATCCTCCTAGTAACCAAGTGTAGCCACCTCTTAGCATCGGGTGACCAATCTGTACTAGCGATTCCCTCTGTCATAGCCCAGTAGACCCAGACCTGGCATGCAGGCTCGATCAGGGTACCCCTCAGCCAACCTAGATCTATCTCCCGCAGCTTAGCCTCATACTTCGCATTCGACACCTCGGGCAACTCCAGCGCCTCATCAATGGTTGTGGCATTTAGGGGGATGTAAACTCCCCGGATACGGATGACGGGGTGAGGGTCATCCCAGCGAACAATAGGGAGGATAGTGTAGAACTCCCTTACCCAAGTAAAACGTGCATCCGATGGAGCCTCCGTCATTGGGGACCATCCAAACTCCATAAGTAGAGCATGGAAGGCATGAGCTTTCTCCTCCAAACTCAGCAAGTGAAAACCCCACTCACAATAGAATTTAGTATTCTGGTGGTCATGATATCGTTCCTAACTAGTAACATTGGGAAACCAGACAAAAGGAAGATTTTCTTCGTTGATGCCAGCCATTTAGATAAGCCTGCAAGTTATGAAAGATTTACGTTAAAACGCAATAGGATAGTCGGTTTAAGGCTAAAATAAGAAGAGAGAAAATTCGATGTTAAGGGTGCAGTACAGTGTTTGACGTATCCCGCCACAACGGCCATAATCCCGCCTTGGTAGTATTATGAAGGCCGCCATAGCGGGATGCAGACCGCCAGAGCGGCCTTTATTTGGGATGAACACCAGGCGCGATAATGGTGCCTCTTAGTCCCAAAACCTCAGTTTTTGATAAAATTTCAGCAGATCAGAGTATATAAACTACCCTAGAACCTAAATAAGTAATTATTTCGGCAAAATAACTCCTAAATGAAGCCTAAAGTGGAGTTTTACACCAAGAAACCTTTCAACTCCCCCAACCCATTTTTTGTATCAATTTAATGGTATTTTTACGAAATAACGGTATTTTTACGAAATCCTTATGCCCAGGATGTTGTGAAGATGTTTGGGACGTAAAGAAAGTAGCCATGCTATGTTTGCCTAACAATTCAAGCAACCTAGTTCATTTTCAAATAACTACCTGGAAACCGTTTCTACGCAATTAGACAAGTAGCATGCAATCATTGTTAATCAAATACGGAAGTAAAGGGTGTAAGAACGAGAAGTTTACCTTAATTTGATGTTTAGAGCAACCGAGTTGAGAGGATTTTTGGGGGAGAAGTTTTGAGTGAATAGGAGGAAATGGAGGAAGTTTCATTTTCCTCCCCTATGTATTGGTTCCCGATCTCCCGCTCTAGCGAGAGGTCTATCATCATAGTGGACCCGCCTTAGCGAGAGGGCTGCCGCCCTAGCGGGAGGTCTATCACCACAGTGGCCCCGCCTTAGCGGGAGGGCTGCCGCCCTAGCGAGGTCAGGCTGTGTAATTTGGGACGTTTTTTTTTTTTCTTCGAACATTGTGTCATATCCCTAACCGGTCTCTTAAAGTATAGAACCTGTCGTGGATCACTCGATAAATAAAAACCATCCCCATCCATGAATTGGTAATGGATCGAGTTGTTAGACAAAAACAATACGAGATAGGATGCGTGATGACCCATGAACTAGTCGTTCGGGGACGAACGAGGGGTAAATTGGTATCTATTGTAATGACCCGAACCGTCGTTATTTAGGAGAAACAAAAATATGGGAAAATTCTAGGCCATTGTCCGGCCAGAGCGGGACAGTTGCCACAATGGGCGGCGGTGCCAGGGCGGGGTAAGGTTGTGCCAAAGCGGGATAGGCAAGGCAGAACGTAAATAATGCGAAATCGTATTTTCTCCTTCTTCCTCAAATACCTAAATAAGTCGTGAAATACCTTAGAAATCCTCAGAAAGCTACTCTAAGCTTGGGAAGGAAAGAGAAGGAGATTTCTAGCATGAGGGTGGTGACATCTTGCAGATTCTTAGCCAAATTCACCGTCACGAAGTCCGGAAAATAGGAATCGAAGTCAAAAACTCCATGCAACTTCTTGGCAAGTAGGTCGGCTAGGTTTTATGAATTTAGTAGTTTAAATTTGTGCTCACTGCGCAATATATGTAAATCGATTGTAGGATTTATGTGTAGGCCTTCATGCACCAAATGAGTTATGATTAAACCCTAGAAAGAAGTCTTAGATGATGAACTAGGACCAAGTATGGTCGAATCAACATTTACATGATATACGTCTATGAATGGGTCATTGGGATGGTTGTGATTCTATGATTGTGTGAGGTATATTTGTTCTTGCTTCATTATGATACTTGTATGTATATGAATGTTGCATTATTGATCACAATTGTTGTAAATGATATAGTGGATAGATAAATGCCATGAATCATGACTTAGATGTATGATCTTGAGAATATACTTGTGATTGTGATTGTGGTGTGTTGAATGGATCGGTCGCCACGTTCCGGCATAACTAACTTGGATAGGTTACCATGTTCCAGCATAACTAACTTGGATCGGTTACCACATTCCGGTATAACTATGGGATCGGTTGCCACGTTCCGGCATAATTATTGGATCGGGTACCAATTTCTGGTATACTAACAGTTTGGGTTTGGGTTCCATGAGAGGACCAATGATTTTTCATAATGGTGTATAGTGAGAAATGGTGAGGTTGCACCTTGTTCATAAATAATAATTGACATTGTATTTTCCGGGAGGGCTATAAGGTGATGAGGACTTTAATCTTAAATGTTGATAATATGGTATATGTTTGATACATGCATGTGATTATATTATTGCAATGGCATGAAGTAGGGGGGTGCTCGTGATGTAAATGGTTAGGAGGATTTCACACTTGAGAAGGGGAATTGTGGTTAGTAGTTAGTAAGATTGATATATTGTACCACACGACGAATGTGGGGTGAGAAAATAAAGATGCAGTGATGATATGACGTGAGCGGCTAGTTGGAATGTTATAGTAGTATTTTGGGACTTTTCCATGAGTTAGAATGGTTAGGCTATGATCAAGAACCTAGTAAGTAGGTTGACCGGGAAGGTGGTTAGTAATTAAGCGTACTAGTGTGATTTGGAGGCATTTCGAGTGAGGGTAAAGGTGGAGAAGCGAGTGGTTATATTGCATGATCTTACTAATTGATTTCTTATGTTATAAGGTGGGCGTCGGGTTGACCGATGATGCCTACCAGTGCATGTGGTTCGTACTGATACTACTCTTGCTATGTCTTTTTGACATAGTCTGGATATAGGTTGGTGATGTTTCATTAGGTGAAGACGAAGAAATTCTCCAGCAGCTTCTATCTTTCCTTCCGCATGGTGGGAGTTGTGTCTTTAATTATTATGTTCAGTTGTACTCTTTGTAGCTCTTGTACATGTTTAGACTAGATCCTTTGGGGGTGTTAACTACTTTGCAAGTTTTAACCAAAATTGTGTTAAAGGAATTCTATTTCTAAAATATCGTTAGTGCACTTTATTCCCGTTTTATTTAATTTTTTGCATGTTTAAATTATTGGAATATAAAGGTTCTCCTACTTAGGTGGTAGTACGTAAGTGCCCGTACGGCCCGGTGGGTTGGGTCGTGACATTTATAATAAATGTGTACATATCTACAGTTTAATTCATGATTTAGAGAAGTAATATTCCATATATTTGCTTTAAAAAAAATTGTAATCTTAATCATTGTGACATATTATTTTATTCATAAATATTTTTTTTTTAAAACTCACTTTCTACTTTATTTTCTAGCACTTGCATAGTGTCTATCTTAAAAAATTTAATTATTTTTGAATTAATAACTTACTATCTAGTTCAATTTATTTTTGAGTTAAATTTTGAATGATAAAAATAAAAGTTAAGAAATGTAACGTATAAATTTTTTTTAAAATGAAGAAAATATGTCACGATCTGAAAACTCGAGTAATAATGGAACCTACAAACACCCACAGGTGGAAAAGTCGATCCATAGGCAGAAATGGCAAGTAATGAGCATAATGGAAGGTGTCACGACCCGATTCCTCTAGTCACGATGGTAATACACCTTCTATATTCCATCAGTAGGTAAGCGAACCCATAGCTTAGAATGACAAATAATTTGTATAAGGGTAGAACTAACTTAATAACACTTAAAACAACAAAACGAGACAGAAGTGGAAGCCAACAAAAAAACTACATACAAACGATCACTCCCAGAACCTCTAAGTCACAAGTACAAAGTTGTCTAACATGAACGAACAAGTCCCAAAAGTGGACCACAAGCAAGCCGTGTCAAAAGTAAGAAAACTACCTAAATATGTACACAAGGACAGAGCTTGATCCTATTAGGGTATAAACTATTAACCATGCATTTGGATATAGTACATTATAACAATTGTGATGGTTAAAAGTCTAAGTGGGAGATTGTAGGGATATATACTATTAACTATATGTTAAGAAATAATATTTATTATATAATAAATATTTGCTCAATTTTAATAGATCATATATTCGTTTATGGTGTTTGTTTACTTATATAGTAGATGATTTAGTGTGTAGAGTTTTAGCTTATACACAAAGGATTAAATCATCGATTCTTATAAGTATAAAGTTTTTTGTTCACAATTTAGGATGGGAATTGGACATGCCATCGGTACGATTGTAGCACAAGATTATATGTATATTTATCTTGATTATGGGAACGACATAGTTCCAACTTCTTGTGCTAGTGCATTTTGTATGTATTGAACGGGACCGAGTAGAGATAGTTGTTTTAGACTGGCTGACAAAAAGATATTCTCTAAACTATTAAATGTACTTATATTCTTAATCCTGATATAACTATTATGATTTGTATATATTAATTATCGTTTTGATTTATTAAAAGGTGAGATTCTGAGATGGGTCAATATGTCTGGTAGATTGGATGATAATAATATATATTGGTGAAATAATAAGTTAGTTGATGGAATTCATGTTTCGTTACAGAGATTGATTGATATGCCTTTTTGAGAAACTTATAAGTTTTCATTGTGTCAAACCTTGCAAGTGGATTTATGAATCCGACACATGAAATAAGTTAAGTAGTGCTCTAAAGAAAATTAATTATTAAGTTAAATTCGTCAGTAATTTAACTTATTGATTAGTATCTGTAATCTTAACATGGGAATTACATAAGTTTTTAATGGGGAATTTTGAAATATAATTAGAGGAGTGCAATTACGAATTTCTAATGGAATGATTTGTAATTTATTATGGTAAGAATAAATTCAAATTAATTATTTAGAATTATTTCCATAATAGGAAGCCTCAGTAATTAATTTTGTGGTCCCTACAGTGCCCATATTTAACTAGAACTCAAAATCCTAATTCTAAGGGATAAAGATGAGACTAGCGTGAGTTTTGATTTTAAAAAAAACAATCGCGTATTTTCTGGTTGAAGAAAATAGACTGTGTTTTGTTCTCCTCTTTGTATTGGGAAGAAATCTGTATAATTAGGGATTCTTCTAACCCTAGAAAGATTAATCAGTTTTCTATTCTATACTTGCCCACTCAAGTATTGAGAGAGTTCGGATGTAAACTTGGGATCACTGTAGAAGACCATAGATGATGTAGATTCGCTTGAACGTCTGTCTAACTCATGGATTCGCTTGAAGGTATCTACTCACGCTTCAAGAGGTAATTCTTGAATTAAATTTTAATAAGTTTATGTGTTGTAGCATATTATATGTGTTCTAGCATAAACGATTTGGTTATCTATTATTAATGTAAGCAGTAAGATTTTGATATACTTCCGTTGTGCATATATGTTTTCCAACAATTTGTTAGGGTTTTGCCCTGATTTTCTTACCATAATTTAAGATTTATTTTTCCTTAAAGAAAAGACAAAACATTACCATAAATGTTTTTACTTTTCTTGAAAGGAAAATATAATATTCTTTCATATTTGGTTTATTCTCT
>JAJOOO010080393.1:0-21549 GCA_029582685.1 Solanum piurae
GCTGGCGTGATCACTAAACTGATGTTGCCCACATAGGGGACTTACACCTACGTGGCTCGTAGTTCTGGGACTATATGGGTACGCTGAACCCTAGTCCAACTTGGTATTATGCTACTCCTAATGAATTAAGTGGTTAACTGGTTATGAATGAATTTCTGTAAATACTGGATAGCTCAAAACTGAACATGCAAACTGAGAATGCAACAATTAAACTGATATTGATGCATTAATAACTGAGGCATGTATAACTGAATAATTGAAATATCTGATCTAGCATGTGTAATTCAAGAACTAAAGAAATACATAGCTAGGGTTCTGAAATTCATGCAATAAACTGAGCAATAACATGATAATCTGATTTGGAACATGTTAATAACTAATTCATGATGACCTTCTGTAATTCTAGAAACCCTAGGTCTATTCATAATAAGGGAATCAAGAAACTGACTGAATTCTAGGGACCCAATGGGTGAAAGGAACCCACTAGTGAAATCCCACATACCTGGTGACGAATTTCACAAAGAAATCCTTTGATTTCAGGCCTGGAATTGAACAAAACTTGTTGCGTTCTTGAACTAGGATTCTTGACCTCTTTCTCCTCTTAACGTTCTAATTTTCTATGTTTTGATTAATGATTTGACTTAGGTAAGTTCTAGTTATGTTTTTAGGCTTAAACTGACTAAATTCTCGTGATTTAGGGTCTAAACGACGTATCTTAGGGTTTAAACGAAATAGGAAAGACCAAAAGACCCCTGACTTAATTGCTGTCGGAGTGACTGATGGACGGGACTGACAGGCCGTCATTCAATCGACGGTCCGTCGATTGGGTCCGTAAGTCAAGCCAGCTCGACAGGCCTTCACAAAAACGAGCATAACTTTTTACTCGGAGGTCGGAATTTAGCAAACTCGGTGGAATTCGAAAGAGGATTCAATTATCTATCATATCATAGGTCATGGGACACATAATTCATTTTGTGCTAAATGTTATGACCATATGAAGTTGACCTATCAACAATTTTTAGCTAACTGGTTGTTGACCCTTACATACGGTCTGACCTACGGACCATCGATCGACTGACGGTCTGTGCTGGTTAACCGTCAATCAAGATTGAAGCTGGGCTTTTGGTCCATCGATCCACGGACACGAACCACGGTCCGTGACCTGACCTACGGACCGTAGGTCCGGCCGTGGGTCAACACTTGGCCGAATTTTTGGGCTGAGTTCTGGGGGAGGTTGTTGACACGAACCACGGACCTGCAGGACGGACCATGGGTCCTCCTACGGTCCGTGGATGGTGCCCGTGGGTGTCACCTGCAACACCAAAAATCTGCAATTTTGTCTATTTCGGATATGGGGTGTTACATGTAACTTGGTTGAGATTGCGTGATATATGTGAATATAGTCTTTCGAATAATACAAATCATATTTTAATTGAAAATATTGTCAATTATGGTTCAAACATTTTGACAAGATATGGAAATGATAAAAATTATCCTATCATGCAGGGAATAGCGAGAAGTATAAAATTTCGTTTCATCGATGACCTTAATAAGGTAATTCATATAAACCTTATGCCTATCCTACTTTGTTATATCATATATTTTCAATAAATTTCTGGTATCATTCGATAATAGTTTGCTTCTTGTTTACTTTTGGTTAGTATGTATTTTACAAATAAAATAAATTGTTAATCTTATTTTGATTATCTCGTCATGTTTCCTTCCACTCTACAGTGTATTAACAAGATCTCACTATTTGAAGCTGAATTTAATTGAAATCTATAAACTAAAGAATATTCAAATATGAATCTTTCGGTAAAAAATGATTCAAGTATCAAAACAAACAAAAAGAATGTTGGTCGTAATAGAAAGGGAAAAAAGTCTGAAATATATCCGAACTTTGACCGAAATTGTTGTAACGATACCAAACTTTGGAAATGACCTTTTACCCCCATATACTATTTAATAGTGTATTTTAAAGGTATATATGTGCCAACGTGGACATCATAAATATTGCATAATTATAAATAGTAACGTGTGCATGTGAGCACATATATACCTTTAAAATACACTATTATATAGTGCAGGAGGGTAAGAGGTCCTCCATAAAGTTTGGTATCGTAACAATAATTTCGACCAAAGTTGGAGTATATTTTAGACACTTTTCCCTAATAGAAAAGGAAGATAAAATAATAACGAAACAAATAAAAGGATGTTGCGACTTCTTCCACATAGCTTCAAGATTGCATTTTAATCATTTCTCTGAATGTTGAATTGTATAAATTCCCTAACAATTTTAAATTTTAGTTACCTTATAAACTTTTGTCAATTATTTCTTTGGTTCATCATTATTAACTACCCTTTATAAAGGTTTATTTCAAAATTAATCAGCAAGAACAATATGATCTATCCAAGTGTGTTTCCCATCCTTCTCAATGTGAGATATATCTAGCTTAACCGCTATATGTATTAGCCTCTATCAATTCATGTATTATATAATTTAGAGTCATACCATTGTTATTCCCTGTTGATAATCCAGACCATGGTAACTCTAAAAGCTTAGAAATCTTCAGCATTTCCTTTTGGCATTTGCGTCATTTGTGGCAATTAAACCGTTCCTACATATCTTCAGCAAACTTTTTGCATAACCCCGCAGTTTCTTGGTTATCCAATGGTCTAATTTTTTAAAAACTGAACTTGTAAAGTCACCTTCTAGGTGCAACTGTACTATGCGTCAACTATGGTAGGATCTTTTCCCGTGCTAGATAAATCTGAAAAGAACCAGAATATACAACAATTTCAAATTATTTGCAAAAACTATAAACAATAAATATAATAAAAGTACTAATACCTTTTTCAATTTGTTCGAGTTTATCTAGAGTTTCTTCAACACTAACAAGTTGTTTTAATTATTCAATTCGTAGCCAATCTTGAAGACATGCTAAAACATGCACCAATTTAGGAACAATGTACTCCTAAATGAATCACGAAGAAATCCTCCCTTACTAACCGTTGATTTGGATGCTACACTTGAAACTGGAACAACTAATACATCACGAGCTATCTAAGCTTGAATTGAAAATCTAACTTTGTGCATTTTCCACTAAAGTGGGATGTCAAATTCTTTAGTGCCCTCCTAAGTTTATTCACGAAAATATTTATCTAATTCTATTCTACCATCCACACCTCCACTAACATCTCTATATTGCTTTTGATCTTTCATGAGTGAATCTAAAAGTCATTTACCTTGGGTACTTACCTAACTACTAGTAATTGATTTTATTTTTCAACCGTTTGACGCATTTTCAATGTCTAGTGGAAGCATCATTGTCAATAACTCAATAAATTGTTGCATACTCTTCAGACACATATCCTAAATATCCTGTTATTACGATATGAAGTGACTAATTAGTCATTCTTGACCGATCTGTTAAATTACCAAGGAAATTACAGTTATAAATACCATGAACCTTGTATATCATTCTCCTTCTACTTTGATCCTCTCTTTGTTTAATCGAAATCAAATAACATTTCATTTACTTAATACTCCTAAAAGGATATTAGAAAAAATTAGAGAAAAAACCTCAGAACCCCAGCCGCAACCCACTAGTAAAAAAAATCCTGTTAAACTTAATTAAAACTATGCAATACTGGATAGTCTTGTTTCATGTAAAATGTAAAATATAGAAAAAAAGATCATATGATGAACTTCAAGAAGATCCTAAAAACTTTTTCCCAACTTTAAATTCTCAAAAAGTAAAATCAACAAGAAAACGACAAAGACAAACAAGAATAATAAGCCAAGATTTCAACCATAAGGATCAACCTAAACTAAAGTTTTCCGGCTAAAACTACACTAAGCAACCCAATAATGGATGGCTATAAATCAACTAATTATAAAAAAGCCTAAACTACTCTTAAATTCCAACTTAAACATACAATACTGCTCAAAATACAATTAATCTAAATGAGCCAAGTCTAAGGAAAGAGAAAATGTAACCTACTTCAAGATCGAAATACACATGAAATACAACTCCGGTGCTCTTCCCTTTCATAGGGCCTTCAAGTGATGTAAAGCCATCAATAATTCCAGAGGATCGAACACAAAAAAAAAACACAACAATACCCAAATCAATAAAGAAAATCAGAAATGGAAAGAGACC
This sequence comes from Solanum piurae, assembly GCA_029582685.1. Classification (NCBI taxonomy): domain Eukaryota; kingdom Viridiplantae; phylum Streptophyta; class Magnoliopsida; order Solanales; family Solanaceae; genus Solanum; species Solanum piurae. Next base: position 4,164 of record JAJOOO010080393.1, read on the forward strand.
CAAAAAATGCAAATATGGGACCAGCGCACAGAGTAACAAAGTCTACTCCGTCATGACGTCCCCAATTTCTCAAGGAAGTTGTTCCCCGAAAATGGGCACAATCCAAACTACCATCGAGCCAAAATAGTACCCCCATTAATTTAGCTCAAAAGGAATAAAAAATGGAGAATTAAGAAAGAATTTGAAGAGAAATATAAGGAAAATAGATGATTTATCACCCACGGGTTGTGACCATGTAACTGCCCGTTCAATTCCACAAAGAAACACTCAAATCCTTCAAAATAATCTCTCTAAATCGCCTATACACCAAGTTAGAAATAATACATGCAAACTGAAAAATGAATCTTTTAAAACACCAATTGCAAGTTGACTGGCCTTCGCAAATGTGGAGACCACATGCAATCATGTAGGTCGGCCGAGCTGACCCTCTGCAAACCAGCACAAGCTTGCGAACACAGAGGCTAAGCCAGTCAACCCTTCGTGAATGCAGCCAAAGTACAATGAACGCGAAGGGAGATATCCTTCGCTAATGTGGCGAGACCCACACTTGGTCTCCATGAACGCGGCACCAGCAACACTACATTAGTAGTTCCACAAGGAAGCCAAAGTCCTCCGTCTGGGGCATGGAATTCGTTTTGAATCTGTTAATGCAAACAAACTATGCTACCAAGTGGAACAACATTCCAAACTCAAAAAAATCGATGAAACAGCCAACAAAGGTTATTTGGTCAATTTTTTTACCAAAGACTACACTTATAAAGAAACGCCAAACAAAACTCTAAGCGCCACAAGGTCATCACGATCACATCGAAAACTGAACTAAAGGTCGTTCTAGGCCAAAATATGCATTCCTGAGCTATCTGCGCTGACATAATTCCATTTAAGTGTGTTTACCAAGAAAGTTGACCAAGGTCAAACTTTGGGCAAAACTCAAAAGCTAAAATGCCTAATTAAACAAATTTCAAATGAAAGCCTCTACACCCAAACCAATCATCAAACTAGAGAAAAACTACTCTTCCAGAGCTGATAGAACTGTCATAACTTTAGCCCGACATCAAAATATCCAGATGTTGACTGAAGTCAACTCTTTCAAATATTAAGCCTCCCAAATGGCAAAAACTAATCAAATGTCACCTGACCACCTAGGGAAAATGTCACCCACTTAGCACCATACAAAAGCTACGAGAAGGGGCAAAACAATAAAATCACACAAAAATGAACTCGAGGTTCATTATAGTTTATGAATTTTGAAATAAACCTTTATAAAAAAGGTAACTAACAAAGGAGAACCAAAGAAGTAATTGACGAGGTTTATAAGACGACTTAAATTTAAAATTGTAAATGAATTGATACAATTCAACATTCAGATAAATGATTAAAGTGCAATCTTGAAGATAGGTTGAAGAAGTTGCAACACCCTTTTGTTTTTTATCGTTATTCTTTACTCTCCTTTTTTTTTTCTCAAAACTAATAATTTTTTTATTTGTTTTGATTCTTGAGTGTTCTTTTGCCGAATGGTTCATATTTAGATCTTCTCTAGTTGAAAGATTTCAATCAAATTCAGCGTCAACTAGTGAGAGCCTATTAGTACACTTTGGAATGCAAGAAAACATGACGAGATTTTAAAAAGAAGTTTAACAATTTCTTTTATTTTTCAAATATCAAATAACCAAAAGTTAAGAAGATGCAAACTATTGTTGAACAATACTAGAAACTTGTTAAAAATATATGATGTTCTAAAGTAAGATAGACATAATTTTTATATGAATTGTCCTATAGAGGTTATCGATGGAACAAAATTTATTCTTCTCGATATTCCTTACGTGATACGATAGTTTCTATCATTTTCATATCTTGCCAAAAAATTTGAGCCATAACCTACAATATTGTCATTTAAAACATGATTAGAATTATCCGGAAGACTATGTTCACATGTAACTTGGTTGATGTTGCGCGCTATATGTGAAGATAGCATTTCAAATAATACAAATCATATTTTAAATGAAAATATAGTCAATTATGGTTCAAATCTTTTGACAATATATGAAAATGATGGAAATTATCGTATCATGCAAGGAATAGCGAGAAGCATAAAATTTCATTCCATCGATGCCTCTATAAGGTAATTCATATAGACCTTATGTCTATCCTACTTTATTATATCATATATTTTCAAAAAATTTCTAGTATCGTCCGATAATAGTTTTCTTCTTGTTTACTTTTGGTTAGTATGTATTTTACAAATAAAATAAATTGCTAATCTTATTTTGATTATCTCGCCATGTTTCCTTCAACTCTACAGTGTATTAACAAGCTCTCACTAGTTGAAGTTGAATTTAATTCGAATCTATCAACTAAAAATGATTCAAATATGAATCTTTTGGTAAAAAGAGATTCAAGTATCAAAGCAAACAAAAAGAATGTTGTTCGTAATAGAAAAGGAAGATATAATAATAACGAAACAAATAAAAGGATGTTGCGACTTTTTCCACTTAGCTTGAAGATTGCATTTTAATCATTTCTCTGAATGTTGAATTGTATCAATTCACTAACAATTTTAAATTTAAGTTACCTTATAAACTTTTGTCAATTACTTCTTTGGTTCGTATCTATTAACTACCCTTTATAAAGGTTTAGTTCAAAATTCGTCAGCAAGAACAATATGATCTATCCAAGTGTGTTTCCCATTCTTCTCAATGTGAGATATATCTAGATTAACCACTATATGTATTAGCCTCTATCAATTCATGTGTTATATAAGTTAGAGTCATACCATTGTTATTCCCTATTGATAATCCAGACCATGGTAATCTAAAAGCTTTGAAATCTTCAGCCTCTCCTTTTGACAGTTGCGTCATTTTTTGGCCATTAAATTGTTCCTACATTTCTTCAACAAACTTTTTGCATAACCCAGGAACTTCTCGGTTATCCAATAGTCTAATTTATTAAAAACTGAAGTTGTCAAAGTCACCCTCTAGGTACAACTGTGCTACACGCCAACTACGGTAGGATATTTTCCCGTGCTAACTAAATTTGAAGAGAACTAAAATATATAACAAATTCAAATTATTTGCAAAAACAATATACAATATATATAATAGAAGTACTAATACTTTTTTCAATTTTCTCGAGATTATCAAGATCTTCTTCAACACTAATAAGTTACTTTAATTATTCACTTCGTAGCCAATCTTGAAGACAAACTAAAATATGCACCAATTTAGGAACAATAAAATCTTTAAAAAAATGAAGAAGGTGCCCTCCCATACTAAATACAGATTCGGATGCGACACTTGAAAACAGAACAACTAATATATCACAAGTCATTTAAGCTTGAATTGTAAATCGAACTTTGGGAATTTTGCAGCAAAGTGGGATTGTTAAAATCTTTAGTGCCATTCTCAGTTTATTCACCAAAATATTTATGTAATTCTATTCTAGCATCCACACCTCCACTGACAGCTCTATATTTCTTTAGATCTTTCATGAGTGAATCTAAAAGTCCTTTACCTAGGGTACTTACTTGACTACCAATAATTGATTCTGATTTTCAACGGATTGACCCATTTTCAATGTCCAATGGAAGCATCTTTATCAATAAGTCAATAAATTGTTGTATATTTTTAAGGTACATATCTTCAATATCCTATTATTACAACATAAAGTCACTATATAGTCATTATAGACTTATCTTCTAAGTTACAAAGGAAATTACAGTTATATATACCATGGACCTTGTATATCATTCTCCTTCTACTTTGTTTAATCAAAAATCAAAATTCATTTCATTTTTATATAATTCAAAGAGGAGGAGCACAAACTACAAAAGGATATCTAAAAATAATGAAAAAAGACAATTCAGAACCCCAAGAAGAAGAAGAAGAAGCTCAAACTACATATTCATATACTTAATAATCCTAAAAGGATATCTAAAAATAGTGAAAAAAGACAATTTAGAAAACCCACCCTCAACTCACTCTTAAAAAATAATAATATCTAGTTAAACTTAAAACTATGCAAAAGGGACACTGGATAGTCTTGTTTCATGTAAAATGCAAAATATAGAAGCAAAGATCATATGATGAACTTCAGGAAGACCCAGGAAACTGTTACCCAACTTTGAATTTTCAAGAAAATAAAATAAGCAAGAAAAAAGTCAAGACAAACAAGAAAAATGAGCCAAGATATTTTTTTTCTTGGTTTTCTTTACCTCTTTGCGATCATCCATTATGTAGAAATTGAAGAGTGAGAGAATATTTGTCAAATAAAATGAAAAAAAACTATTGAGAAAGATTAGGATCATCCATCTTTCATATTTTCTGGAGAAGGATTGTTGTGCATCAGAAGTTTTTTTTTTTTTCTTTAAATCTAACCTTTTAAAAGTCACCCTCTAGGTACAATTGTACTGCACGTCAACTACATTAGGATCTTTTCTTGTGCTAGCTGAATCTGTAGAGAACAACAATATACAACAAATATAAATCATTTGTAACAACAATACACAATAAATATAACAAAAGTACTAATACTCTTTTCAATTTGTTCGATATTATCCAGATCTTCTTAAACACCAACTTAAATATATTTAAATACTAAATGTAAAAGACAAAGTTATTTGAAATATGAATTACCTAAAAACAATAACAATGTAATGATAACCAAAGTAAATTTATTATCTAATACTTAAAGGTAAACATAGAAGTAAAGAATTAATGTAAAATAGTTCTTAACAATAATCACTAAAACTAAATTTATTATGTAATACTTAAAGTCAAAAAGAGAAGTAAATAATTAATGAAAAATAGTTCTTAACAACAATCACTAACAATGGAAAATTAATAATCAAACAAAGTAGGTTAACAAAGGTGGGGAAGAAACATGAACTGCCTAACCATAATAATAAATCATTATTTAATGAACAAAAAGGTTACCTGGAAAAGTTCATCATCACTGGAGAACAACCAAAACTACAACAACCATCTAAACTATAATTATCAATACTTAAAAAAATGTAATAATACTTGATCAAACTTAACAAAAAAGGAATATAACTTGTTGAGTTTGAAATTTTCTATCCAGATCTAAAGAGTAGATTAAAACTATACTAAAATAACAACAACCTCACTAAAATTAAACAACATTGCCAAAGATGTTGACAAAAGAGATGAACGACTACTCGAATAAGATGTTAACACAAAGAAACTGATCTTTTCTATTGGTTTTCGAAAACAACGATACAAGTCTTTAACTAGAACTTGGAAACAGACAAACCGAGAGAAAAAAAATAGGGCACTAATTTAGCACTAACCCATTACATGCTAACTGACTAACATCAACTAGTTAGGACTCCTAGAGCTAGTTAACTGGAAACATAAAAGAATCCTAAAGTACTTCCACTAATAGACTAAACTTTTGAATCAGTCAACTAATAAAAGACATACTCAGAAATAAAAGTAAAAGAAACACAAGGAAGATCAAAATAGAATTAAAACCAAAACAGATGACGCCAGAGTAGCAAATCTCACCAGAAATGGAGGGTTGTTAGTTGGTGTTGACCAAAAAACCTGAAAATGGGAAAAAATATATAAAAGGGGAGTGGGTAAGAGGGTTGTTTGTTGGTTGCGCGAGCTTGAGCTTGCTGGTCGCAGTTTTGAGCAGCAACGAAGTGGATGAGTGAAGTTTTTCTAGTGAGATATGGTAGTTCATTTGTCATTCAATGAAGTGGAGAAGAGGACGAACTAGGGTTTTGGTGGTGAGATCTGGGGGTTCGTTTGTCATTCACTGGAGTGGCGAAGAGGACGGAGTGGGGGTTTTGGTTGTGACATCTGGGGGTTTGTTCGTGTTCACCGGAGTGGTGAAGAGGATGGAGGGGGGGGGGTTTGGTTGTGAGATCTGGGGATTCCCTTGTGTTCACCGGAGTGGTGAAGAGGACGGAATGGGGTTTTGGTGGTCAGATCTGGTGGTTCGTTTGCCGTTCGCTGGAGTAGCAAAAATGATGGAGTGGGGTTTTCGTTTCAGGCGGTGTGGTTGTAGGCGGAGCTACTGTTGGTTGTTTTTTGGTGCTCCAGTTCATCGGAGGGTGGAGCTCCTCACCTATAGCAACATGAGAAGTCAGAAAGGAGGGTAAGGCAGTGGTTTTGGGTCTGGTAGGAGCTTTGAGCTCATTTGGCCATCGTGTTTTGCCAAAACTTGGAGCTCACCTATGAGTTCTTCTATCAGTGAGAGGTTGTGGTGAGGGAGAAAGCTAAACTGTGGTTGGCGGTGGAGGATTTGTAGTGGTTTGGTGGTGTCTTGTTTGTTGTCTTCTCCAGTAATAAGGAGAGAAGACGAGTGGTGGTTTGAGTTGTTTCGCAGAACAATGGTGGAGTTGATATCTAGACATGGAGGGGAAATCTTTTTTCATGACTCTCCCTTTTAGAAATTCCTCCCCTCACCCCTCACCTCCCCACCCCCCAAAAAAAAACTACAAATATTCATCACTTCTTTACTTCATGATTTAGTAAAGCATAATAAAAGCAATCAAAATTATTGACTATTAAAATTCTGCTAAAAAAAATATAATAATTAAATATTTATATATGTAATTCATTAGTTGTATTTAATAAATTAATAGATTGTGCTCAAATAAGTATAATTAATAGCATATAAAAATATAATTTAATGAAAAATGACGGTTTAGAAAAATTAAACAATATTTCATATTCTACGCACTGTGAAAAATATATTAATAATTAAAATGAATCAAAATTCAAAATAAACTAATAAAAATCATAACATTTGAAATATAAGGATAATTATCAATAATTTTATAAAGTTGGAGAAAATATATTTTGAACTATTAAAATAATAAAAATTTAAATTATTAACTTTAAAAATGTCAATCCAAAATACATTGTCAACAACAATCAATTGATTCAAATAAAGAAAGATCACACAAATTTCAAGAAAATGAATATTTGATGTCACATAAACTAATCCAGATATTTTCAAAGTAAGGAGAAAACCGATTTTAAGAAATTTTGTAATTCTTTTCACATGCACCCGATCACTGCTCACTAGTTCACCTGCAATGATTCCAAGTTTAACAAAAGAATTCTCAAAGTCATGTCTCATGCCAATTTCGCGTGAAGCATAATTTGAAAATGTTTTCTCAAATTCAACAACTCTACTTTACATTAGGTATAGCATAAAGATTTTTGCAATTGAGTTTTTAACCATCACAACTTTCTTGAAATCTTTTAAACCTTGCAGGAAAATTCCTAACATATTGCACGACATGTCTAACACGTTAAATAAAAGAATATTTTTCTTTTAAATTATCCTGAATGATAAGATTCACAATGTGCGTTATACACCTTACTTGAATGTGATTACCGTTCATCAAATCAGTTTCCATCTTAGTCAATTGCTTAGAAAATTCTTTTACAATCACATCGATTGAGCTGACATTATCAACTGTGATAGTGAAGATTTGATTTATCCTTCACTTACGTAAGCACCTAACATATTAAGTATTTTCTTATGCATATTCCATTCACTGTCAATCCAATGGGCAGTGATACACATGTAATTAATTTGTTGTATAGAAGTCCAAATGTTGGTGAGGATATAGATTCTTTGTTTTGTTTCCAAAAATTACTTCCTTAATTTTTGTATTTCTTCGTTAAAAAGACTAAAACAATCCTTAGTCACATTACTACATGAAGGGATCCAAAAATGAGGTTGCACCACTTTCATAAACTCTTAAACCTTCTTTCTCAACAAAGCTAAAAGGAAGTCCATCAACTATTATCATATGATATAAAACTTCTCTACACTCTTCTTGATTAAATTTTCAAGAGACAACAGTTACTTCACCTTGACTATTCCATGGAATAGCTTTAAAGGCTATATTTGACTATTTTTTATCAACACTAGAAGGACATTTGGGACACGTCAATATATGATCAAGAAGAGTAGACATACCATTTCTTGTCTTAAAAGAATACTTATGACAGCAATGGTCACATTGTGCTTGTACCTTCAGAAGTAACAATTTCAGATTGACTTTATGTACTTGATTCCTCACTTTCACCCATCACCTTATCGTTTGTTTGTCTTCAGCCATGCTGTGAGTTTGATTTTGTGTAACTGTGCTATTAAAAATAAATTCAAAAAATTATCAAAATAAAAAAAAGTCACAAACAACATGAAAATCAACAATATAATACAACAACAATTAAAAAGAGAGCAAATTATCTTAAGAAAATAGCAACTCATCAAAACATAAGCTAAAAATTTCTCGATTTATGAAGTTTGAGATAAACATTTGAGTCAATACTTGCATACTATAATAGATTCAACACTCAGAAAACACATTATTATTCAAATGGAGAAACCAAAAAAAAAAATTAAGTAAAAAAAGGAGAAAAAGACAAAAAGAAACACATTAAGAAGGAAGGTAAATAGATAAACGAAAAGAGAGATGGAGACTTTACTCAGTATCTACCAATGAGAGAGAAGGATTAATCAAATAAACTTGAGATCTGAGAAGCAACTGAGCAGTGATCAACAAGAAGAGTCAAAGAGACGAAGATACCTACATGTGGCTTTACAGTTTACGCCTTAACCTCTTTTAAACTTTAGTGATTTTTTGAATTTCTTGACTTACTCACTAGTTTATAAGGAAAAATATATAATTACAAAAAAGTAAATAGGTTTTCCTAGCTTTATGGATTTAACCTTTAGGAGTTAGGACTAACAAAGGAAAAATATATATAATTACTCTTATATATCAGGGAAAAATATTAGATGAGGTTAATAAACCTAAAAAATGTAAACATGGTAACTCTTAACTAGTTAACGATTTATCCAATAAGGAAATTGAATAATCCACCTCACACCTATAAGCCGTTAATTTTAAAACTTTAATATGTTCCCAAACCGTTTATTCGATAACTTAGCAACACTTATGCCCATTTACATTATTTTTTCATTGAGCACATTTATTATATTCCACAATTTTTTTTTATCTCTAATCATTTATAAAAAATAAAATAAAGTGAATTTACACGGAGTTGAAAAATGAGATATTTCAAAGAACGCAATGAAAGCAACATAAGAAAGGATCGAAAGGATTCTTTCTAGGAGAAGTTACCTAACCAGCAACAAGAAGAAGATATCGATGGTACTGAGGAAATTTTAAATCAATGAGCGCAAGCCAATTGAAACCCTTTAGACCTAAATGACACACAACATAGTGACAACCTAAATGATTGTCATTAGATTGAAGCTCCAATTTTACACTTATAATTTGTTTCACGTTTATCATGCACTCTCACATATATTTTTCAGGCGAGCCAGAGCTTAATAAAGTTATATGTGAAGATAGTCTTTGTAACCTAACATACTTCGAAAAGCCAAACAAGTTAAACTTCGGTTTTTAGTTTTGGTTCAACTTCAAAGGACCACAACTTTAAGTACATAAAGAGTTAGGTGGCCCGTGATGTATCAAATCGAAGGTCTTTGAGTCCTCTTTCAAACACCACCGAGTTTTCTATACTTGCAGTTTTATTTTAGGTATATTAGCCTCACTTAATATTTTTCCCTAATATATAAGAATAATTATATATTATTTTTCTTTGTTAGTCCTGGTAACGCTCAAATGTACTCTTCAAAATTAATTAAAAGAGACAACAATCGTCGTCAATAAAAAATACCCAACTAAGAGTCGGGTCGAATCCCATAGAAAATAGTATATCGTAGAAAATTCTATCAAGAAATTTGATTGGTAAATTCATTTATTTGTACTAGTAAAAACAATTGGGTGGATGATTCCACCAATTTAATAAAAGAATTTGGTTACCAATTGTCACAATTAAACTAAAATGTCGGAAAATTCAAGAAGTAACAAGCAATCTATGGGTGAGGGGATTTGAAATCAATGTCACATAGGGGTAATTGTGTTTGTCTATAGTTATGAACATTCATAAATAGTTTGGGTCATCTTCAATGACACTAATGTTCTTTCAATTTCATAGAATCCTTGCATATAATATTTTTTGGTCTTATCTATATGCTATACTAAACAACCCAATACCTTACTCTATTCTCTCTTTCGATGTAGAAATAGGGAAAATAGATCCAACCCATAACCTCTATTTTCAAGCAAGTTACATACATCAGACCTAAATTTCTAGTATCAGACTAACTACCCACTCCAACTAATATCTTTCGAGTATCGACAGGTGATCGGAAGTAGAAATTAAGTTTGCAACATTAACCCATAAATCAACCCCATGCTAATTAGCCCAAATTCATGTATGAACAACAACAAAATAAAGCACGACAAAATACCCACTACATCAAATCGACATCCAATCCCATAATTGCACCCTAGATCTTGGGGTTTTAGCCAGCCATCACAAAAGAAAATAAATTATACCTTTCATGAAAGCAACCATGGGTAACATGAGATTAATCAATTACAAGAAAACCCACTTTGGATTCAACTTCAATTTATCAATTTAAAGAACAAAGTTGAAAAACCCAAAAAACTAGAAATTGTTCTTCACAAGGTAAAGTGTTTCTCCCTCTAAAATATTCAGAACTTTCTCTTAGTCTTTCCTGTTTTCCTCACTTATGTGAAATCTTTCTTTCTCTCTTCTTTGGGCTATTTATGGTTTTCCAAATTTTGGCCCAAAACTCAATACGCTACTCATTGGGTGGCTTTAGTGTTGTGTACTTTCAATTTGGGAGAGGTCATACCCATTAGGCGATCTGCATTTCTTGTTTGACGATCAACAGTGTATAGTTTACACTTATTTTTACATTTTTGGTCATTCTTTCATTTATTCATCCCTGCCTTGTCCTTTAGCCTTCATAGCTGTAAATCATCAAAATATCATTAGAATAGGATAAAATTAGGCATTGAGGAAACTAGTTGTTGAGCTAAATAGGCCTCAAATGAGTGCAAATATACCACTGTCACGACCCAGGGGTACCCCCTAGATGTGACATGGCGTACAAGACTCCGAGAGGCCTCATACAAGCCACTTAGCTTTCATAACATAAGATAATAGAATTTAGCTAAAATTTAAATCATTTTCAACATAATCAAAGTCTTTATAAAACAAAGTGGAGGTCTAATACACTTTGTCTCAAAGCATCTAAAACATGAATATCTTTGTGACACAGCCCATATAATAGTTCAAAACATAAAATGAAAGAACATAAGGAAATGGTGGCTATATTGTCGAATGCTATGAGGACTCACCAATATTCGATCCTTGCTTCTACTAAGATCCTAGCCATGGGGATGAGAGTCGATATCTCCAAATCTTACATTCGGATAAGAAATGTAGGAAAAAATATTTGTTAGTACAAACATGTACTAAATATAATAGCTTGCATGAGCATCAACATAAACATAAGGGTCAGACAATATAAGTCATAAGCATAATCAATGCACATAAATCATCATAACATAAAAGGAATACTTCATAAGTAACCTCAAAGCATACTTAACCAAGACATGGGTAATCCTCCACTAGTCTCACTCATCATAGTAGGCAACCTTGGGACATTCTACAAGCTCATCATCTATCATGCTCATCTTTAGCTTATATTTCATAGACATGAGAAAATCACCTCCTTGCCTTCTCATAAAGGCTCATGGGTAGTCGCCTTTCGCCTTACTTAAAGGCTAATGGGTAGTCGCCTCTTGTCCTACTTATATGGTCACGGGTATTCGCCTCCATGTCCATCTTATGGGATCATAGGTATTCTTCTCCATGCCCAATTATCATATGACACAGGTATTCGCCTCCACATCATTTCATTATAAGATGCAGGTATTCACATCCACATCTTTCAATATAAGAAACGGGTATTCACCTCCATATCTTTCATCATAAGATATGGGTATTCACCTTCACATCTTTCTATAAGGGATCATAGATATTTGCATTCATGTCCAACATTAGGGAATAAGGGTAGTTGTGTCACGACCCAGGGGTACACCCTAGATGTAACACAGTGTAGTTGACCCCGAAGGGGTCTCATACAAGCCCCTAACATTCATAACATAAGATATAAGAAATGATGCAGAATAAATTAAAAAATTTTATCCATACAATCAAAATCTTTTATAAAAGCAAGCGGAAATATAACTCGTCTCAATTAGCCATCTAATACAATGTTTGAATCCACAATAGGGTCAAAGCCCCCTCAACATAAATCCAAAAATGAAAGCACTAGAATGAAACTACTAATGACTCATACATCCTCGAATCTTGAGGACTCACCACAAGCTAGGAGAATAGTCGATCCAAGCTTGAACAATAGAGGATCACCTTAAGAACCGGAACCTACACTTTGTGAAAATGTAGAAAATATGGGTTAGTACAAAAATGCACTATGTATGATAGACATGTACAAAATCATGCTAAAACAAACATTTCAGTTGAAAACCATGCTATATGCCAAGTTTGAGAAACATCATGACCTTTAGTATAAAAGCATAAGTCACAAGCATGTTCATCATATAAATCATTATAACATAATAAAACCATCTCACAAGAAACCCTAAGTTATACTTGTGCAATGCATCGATAAAGATCCCATAATTCCATCTATACTAAGTACCACTTTTAGGTCACCATAATCATACTTACCACTTTATTCTCATCTTTAGTTGATACTCATAGACAAGGAAACCTTCACATTTACTAAGTCATATCAAGGAAAGCAACTCTTAGCAACAATCCACATTAGGCATACTTCATTTTATAAATCATTATAACATAAAGGAACACACCATAACTACTCTCAAAGCCTACTTATGCAATGCATGGATGAAGTCCCATACCCCCACCCACACTAAGTAGTGCATTCTTGAGAAGCCATAATTCATTATCATTCATTGTGGGGGTAAGCCTTAACCGATATAGACCATGTGAGCAAATCATGGAATCTGGTGTTACTCACACCGAAAAGAGCTTCCTACTTACCAAAGGTAGAACCATTAACATTTAGCTTAGGTGGATCCACTAGCTAATAACCTATGAAGGCACATTACCCAAACAATCATAGTTCTTATCAACATCTCCATCTCACAAGCCAATTTCCCATGAGTTTAAGCTATAAAAATTTGATCCTTAGACATCAAATACTCATCGAGGGATATGCCCGAGCATACAAACCCTCCAACAACACTATCAGAATGCTAGCATTAGTAATTGTATATTACCTCTTAAGAAAAGTATAATTGGATTCAATGATCCCCACATTAAACCACACATAATCGATACATGACCTCAACGACAAGATAAAATATTCAAATTGCCGGACAACCACAATTACGCATGGTAACTCTTCTATAATTTCTCATAAGCAAGGTGGTACATGTAGAACCACTAAAATACTCTAAAAACTCCAAGACAACACAAATTATGTCATTCGAGATAACCAAATCTTCCCAATCTTCCCACTCAACCAAGAGAACATCGCAGGATTTGGTACCCCTGATCCACCACTAGGGATCCACCCACAAAAGTGAAAACACACTAAAGCATAGCTAGTGAATCATACTCACAACACTTTTAAAAATGAAACCTTTCTTAGGTACTTAACAATCAATAGTAGTAGACTTACGATGAAAAAATTTGAATTGTAATTTCCACTATATACACAATCCCTTTTTCTCTATCAATATTAGCTTGTACCTTGAAGATTCTTATGAATTCATAGATCTTCACTTATCATTGATCGCATCTCCATCGATCTTACAATATCCTTCGCTAAAATTCAATCGTACTCATTACTAAACTCAAAACAAAAACAAATCACTTATCATCACACTCGAGCTAATGTCTGTACACTCCTTTCTTAAGTCTTTTTTGATAGTTTTTAACCAATCTGACACACTTGTGACACTATTACCATAACCACAGTAAAACAAATGAAATCATGCGTCTCTAAACCCAATTATCTACTCCTCTAAAGATAACTCTTTAGCCTTAAGAATCCAATAAAATATTCTTGCTATAGCCTTTCTCTAAAGGCTGTAATACATTCTACTATATTTTCCTTTATTATAACTCTAACTCTTTAACATTCTATTCGACTGGTGTCCTACCATCTCTTATAACTTTCCATACAACCACGTTACTCACCAAATATTAGAAAACCACAACCTTAGGTACTCGCAAGGAGTAATTACTATACAAAATTCGCTTAACCAACAATCTTATTATATAGTTTCATCCCGTCACAATCCATCACGACTCTTATTACCATTACACTCCATAATCCTTGACTATCACTACGAAGTCAACCTTTTCATCAATAATGTCATGCCCCGAGCCTACACCCAAGACGTGGCTGGCACTCGAGAACCATTGTTGGCCCCAAGCGAACCCTTGGCCTGGCTTACTTAACTCAGCGGAAGACTTAACTTAACAGGAAAATTTCAAAACATAACTTTAAAGAGATATAAAACTTAGCCAAAATAGCAACTGAACTCTTTAAACAACATCTGAATATTAAAGTAAAGACAACTGAACTACTAATTGTCTATAAAGCCTCTAAAACAAAGAGAGATGTCGGGACATGACCCCCGATCATCCTCCCAGCTGAAAACTAGAAAGCAATGTAAAAAGGAGCCCTCCAGAAGCAAGGAGGCTCACCAATTGACTCTAAGTGCTGAACCTGATCAATGAGGCGCTGGATGCTGATCCTGGTGACCTGTGTCTACATCATAAGATGATGCATGCCAACTGGCATCAGTACATTGAATGTACGAGTATGCGAGTGGGAATGCTAAACACAACTTAAGCTTGAAAGGAATCTGAAAGAACACTTACCCTGGCTCTTCTCAACTCTTGAATAAATTAACTCATGAATAAATCAACTCAATATAAAGAAATAAAACACATGCAATATGTTTATGAAAAGATTTATAAAATAATGGAAAACAACTTAGTTCGTTAAAGAAATGCAATAACTAACTCAAATTTATTTATATATTAAAGTTATATAGTTTTTGTGGGAGATTCTCTAACCGACAACAACGACTATGAGCCTAAGTAGTGATACAGCGTCTTGCCCACGCTGCCAGAACTGTCCTATACTTTGCCGTCATATAGAACGCTTAACTTAGTGGATCCACTAGTCTATGCTAAAAGCATCTTAAGGAGTCATCTAAAAAGTATGATCCTTTACTACCCATGATGGCTACATGGTTTTTGGAGACTTGAGTTAATATGAACTCGCATCCCGTATCGGTGCTCAATACTACTCCCAAAATATACTTAGCTCATATGTTTTTAAAACTAACTTCTTTCTTTGGTTTGAGATAATTACTTAAAACTTAGCTTTAAAGCTCTCTTGGAATCGATGTTCCCTTTTCTTGCTCAAATGTGAAAACATTTATAAACTCTTTGGGAATGCTTAGTTCCCTTATAACTTTTTTGAGAAATTAACTCAACTCTTTACTCTTTTCTTAACTTGAAACTTAAGTCTTAACACAAAGTTAAAACATTCATTAAAGACTTTTGAAAACTTTACAAACTTTGCTTTGACTTACTTCTTAACTTCTAGACTTGACTCTTAACTTTTCTTTACTTTGATCCTAACTTTTCTTGAATTGAATTATGGATTCAAGGTTCATGATCTCATGTTTATGGATGATTTAATGATGTTTAGATGTACCTTAGAGTGTTGGAATCAACTAAAAAACATAGGTACATTGCTAAGGAACAAGTACAAAAAAGTGGGAAAGAAATAGGGAGAACTGGTGTCCCTTGCGCTCTGAGAGGCGCGGAGCGCCAGCCCTCAAAGTTCAGAAAGCTTTCTGTGGCACTCTGGCTGGCGTGGCGCGCCAGAGCCCAAAGTTCAGAGGAACTTTGGTGGCGCTCTGGGCGACGCGGCGCCCCAACCTCCTCCCCAGAAAAATCCAAACTTTCTTCTTCATTTTTCAACTCTAAACCCTCAAATTTCACTTGGTTCTTTCCCCAAACACTTAGAATCATTAATACCCTCAATATACAATAGATTCAACACAAAATTTTACCCGCAAACATAAATAAAATCATCAAGAAACTTCAACAACACAACCCACAAGAATTCAACAAAACTTTAAACAATGTTCATCAAAAACTCAATTTCTAAACTTTCGAAGACTTAAATTCGTTGAATTGAAACATGGTTGGCACGTGGGCGAAGTAACCCAATGTTGTGTGATCTCATATACCTTGTATTGATCACCCCCGATGAAATCCACAAGCTAACCTCGACGAAATCGATGAATCTTGAACGTTCTTCTCCTTTGTCCTCTTTTCTCCTCTTCTCTAAGCCCTAGCGTAAAATTAACTTTTCTAAACTGACTAAAATCTGAATTTACCCCAATTAAACTCCTAAAAACGAATTAGAATAATTAGAAAACAAATCCTAAATAAAAAGGGAAACAAATTAAGGAAAGTTTGTTTCAGGTACGTGTCTTCATTCCACGAGACTGACTTACGGATCGTCGATGGATCTATGGTCCGTAAGTTCCTTCCGTCAGCCAGGACTTGGAAAATATTTCAGCTTCCCAAAATTAACTTTTCTGAAGCAAACGACGGTCTAGCAGCACAGACCGTAGATCGATCTACGGTCCGTCAATCCTCTTCCGTAGCTCCACACTTAGAATCTTCAGAATCAGGTACTGGAACCCTCACAGTATCATTCTACGGATCTGCAGTACGGTCTGTAGATCCATCTACGGACCGTAAATGGGCACCGTGGTTCCACACTTGGTCAGATTTCCCTGATTTGCCTCCATGCCTTGGCTGCTGAACTACGACCACCATCTACGGATCGTAAATAGACCTACGGTCTGTAGATCATCTCTGTAGATGCACTTTTCTGCATTTGTTTCAGCAGTCTCTTTAATTTCGCGCCTAAACATATTTCCTGCAAAATTTGATAAAAATACATAAAAAGCAATACAAAAAGGCTCTAGACACACACAACTTGTAAGTGAAATGTATTAGAAATACCTTAAACTCACGGAATATCAACACCCTCAACTTAAATTCGTTGTTTGTCCTCAAGCGATGCACTATGACTCTAAACGACACTTGTATAGAAGCAAGCATTTCAATCACAAGCAATCACATGGCCCTCTTTCCCACTCCCTTTCTGGGTGCAAAACTTTATTCTCCTAGACTCGACAAGCTAATTCATGTGATTCAAATCATGACCACGATCGACCCATCAACACACACATACACTGTTTTACTATCACCAAAGTATCAACTTTCCAACAATGCAACTAGTGCCCTTACTCCAAACAAAATACCTTTTCTTTCACCTAATGACTATGACTTTGAGTACAAGGATTCATTCAACACTCACGCTCAGAAAC
>JAJOOO010080394.1:0-44072 GCA_029582685.1 Solanum piurae
ATCCAAAACCAAAAGGAATTGGGTTCCTTTCTTTTCCGTGAAACTGCCCGCGTGAACTGCGCCTCCTCAATATTTGAGGGGCCTTCATTGGCTGCCACATGGCAGCAGCTTGATTTGGGAATTGCTCAGCCGCCATTTGCCATATATATGAATATATTATTTTATTCAATTTAATCCATTAAGCTGCCTGCTTGATTTCCTTCTTCAACTTTTCATCTTTAATTCGTTTTAGCTCCAAACTTCTTCATTTTTCCATCAATTTAATCCTACAAATAAAATACACAATATAGCACAATCCATAAAATTTATGCTCAAAAAGGACAAATATAAATAATAAATGTGAGGAAATAATGATTAAAAATATGTATTTTTAGCCTCACATCACAAGGTATGTTCTACCAGCGTGGGCGAGACGATGTATCACCACATAGATCATAGTGATGGTTGTCGGTTAGAGAATCTACCAAATAAGAGAAAAGAATTATTATTATTTTTTAAATACATTTAGTTTTTATCTATTGTTTTTAAACGCTTTATATAAATTGCATCCTTATTGTTGTTTTATTTTGTATTGAGTTGAGTATCCATGAGTTGAAGTTGATTTGAGAGGAGATAAGGTGAGTATGTTTCATTCTTTCCAAGTTCAAGATTTTATGTTATGTTCAGTGTTCCTCTTACATACTCATAAATTCAATGTAATGATGCCTTCATCAACAAGTGCTTCATTGATACCACTTGTAGTTCGAGTTAGCTTTAGTGAGCCTCCTTGCTTCCAGAAGATTCCATTTATATCTTTCAATTTTGTTAGGATATCGTGGGTCTTGTCTCGACTTCCATCTTTGTTATTAGAGGCCTCATAGATAGACAATAGTGTTTTGATTAGTATTTTTAATTTACAATGTTAATGTTTGAGACTTGACTTGTCTTATTTGGCCAGTTGAATGTTATTATATGTTTCTGAGTTTATTTATCTTAAGACTAATAAGTAAAGTTTTACTTCTGAGTTCTTATGTTGTTGAGTAAGTCTTCCGCTGAGAGTTGAGTCAGGCCAAGGGTTCGCTTGGGGCCATCAATGGTTCTTGAGGAGTGACAGAGGAGACGCGTAAATTATCAAATCTCCTAGAATATGAATTTTGGGGAAAGTTAATGGTCATGGGTTAGGGTTATGTGATGAGGAAAAGGATAAAATACCCCTCCTAAAACATGAAATGAAGAGAAGACTTAAATAATTTTAGAGCACGTCTCAGCAGGAGCCTACTTCGCGCGACCCTTATAGTAACATTGACTTGCCCACGCGGCCGCACGAATGTTGTTCACTTCGTGCGGTGGATCATGCAGAAATTTGTATTTCTTAGCAAAATGGGCAGAACTTTTAGCACATAACTTAGATTGACGAATGGTTGAAGACATTGGAATAAGGGATTCACAACCTTTATTTTACTTCATATTATGACACAAAATCTTAATACTCTAGGAATCCCTTATGGCCTTAATTCACATCCAAAGATCTCCCCAAAGAAAGAAATTATTTTAAATACATATCTAACATTAGAAATCATCAAATTTGTACTCTATATGTATTTAAAGAACATCTTGGGTCACAGTTTGAAGTTTTGGGGCATTACATTATTGATGTAAATACAATCATAAATACTCATTAAATACACTCAATTCTATATACAAATACACTTGTATATAAATATAGGTTGAATAGATAATATACCATTTTTAATACAAACACATAAATACATTCAAAATAGTATGAAAATGCAAACATACAATCATTTCTTAGTAATAAATAAACCATTATACAAATAAAATGATATGATAACATTTGACCTCTCAACTTAGAATTCAAATATTTTAGCAAGTGAATAGTTCCCTATTACAACCTTTATTGTTGTTTTATCCTTGTATACCTATCTTTACATTGCCTCTTTTTGGTTATGGTTCGAAATAATCAAATGTTTGCCCTCTTTGAAGACTTCAATTAGTTTGCCGAAAGTTGACAGCGCCAGTGTAGCATATCAACCCTATATATCACATGTATATTATATGTGTAATCAAGTTATACTAGTTCACCTTCAATAACACTTTCTCCTAATATAGTGTAATATGTTTCTATTTCTTTATCTGTTTTAGTTATACATAGTTAGCAAGAGATAAATTAATTAAATTGAAATCAACATACTAGCCATGAAGGTAAAAAAATTTGTTGATTTAGGATTATGCAATATCAAAGTAAAATGTACATAAACAATTGATCTGTATAAGAAATTGTTCCAATTTCATCATTTACCTCTGAAAACAAACAAATTAAGTATTATAGTCATATATAGAAGGTATTATACAAGCTCCCTCTCAAATTTTTTCATCCATTAAAAAATTCTTCAATCACCATCCCCTTCTTCCTCAACAACCTCGAACATTGATTGAAGAAGAGGAATCTTCAATCTGTTGTAGTTATACACAGTTAGCAAGAGATAAATTAATTAGATTTAAATCAACATACTAGCCAAGAAGGTAAAAAAACTTGTTCGATTTAGGATTATGAAACATCAAAGTAAAATGTACATAAACAATTGACCTATATAAGAAACTGTTCTAATTTCATCATTAAGCTCTGAAAACAAAAAACAATTAAGTATTATAGTCATATATAGAAGGTATTATACAAGCTCCTTCTCAAATTTCTTCATCCATTAAAAAATTCTTCAATCACCATCTCCTTCTTCCTCAACAACCTCGAACATTGATTGAAGAAGAGGAATCTTAAAAGTCAATGTTCGAGGTTGATGAGGAAGATGGGGATGATTATAAAGAAGTTTTAATCGATGGAGAAATTGAGGAGGAAGATTGTGTAATACCTTTTATACATGGATTCCTCTTTTTATCTTATAATACTTGAAAAAATATTTTGCTTTTGTTTTCAGAGGTTAAAGATGAAATTAGAATGTTTTTTTGCATAGGTGAATAGTTTATGTACATTTTACTTTAATGTTGTTTAATCCTAATTCAGCTAGGTGTTTGACTTCATGGCTAGCATGTTGATTTTCATCTGATTAATTCATCTCATACAAATTGTGTATAACTACAATAGATTAGAAAATGGAAAGTACTTTGTATTAGGAGAAATCGTTATTCAAGAAAACAAAATGTATAGATTTATTAAACCTTACCATGGAAGTTGTGTGTGAGTTTTTAATAACAATTTCATAATACAGGTTGTCTCCATTGAAGTTCAACAAAGGAATCACTTGTTCTTCTTTAGACCATCTTCTTGAGTTCCACTAGCATCATTTTCGTGCTCCTCTACAACAAACTTGATATAAGTATAACACCTATTGTACAACTTGATTCCTACATGAAGCGATGGAATACTTTATGCCAAAAGTTCTAAAACTTATATGACCATATAAAATTTATAACATGTTTATATTCATTTGTTTCAAAAGTGATGTTCATTTTTTTTTTTAACTATATGCCTATTCAAAATTTATCACACAAATTAAACCTGGGAAGTTATCACTTATTTTTAGGACAGGTAAAGGATCTTACTTATAGGTTAATAACCCATTTATATACAAGTCTCAAACTATTCTAAAGATCAAGTTGTTAATTAGTATAAAAAATATTGAAAAATTGATGTAAGCCCATTTGGACATGATTTGAAATCAGTAATTTAAATCACATTGATTTGAAGTTGAAGTTTTGTTTGAGCATGTATTTGAATCTCTTAAATTACACTTTTAGTTCTAGAATTATGAAAATCCCACAATTGAGAATGCTATCAAAATTTTGTCAATTCATATACAATCTTACCAAATGAACAAACAGATTGGAATATCCTAAGTTGGCACATTGATAAATCGCATACCTGATGACAACTTCACTAGCTTAGTTTTTTGTAGTAAATTGCACAACTTGAATAGGAAGGATCAATGTTTTCTTCCTCAGTATCCATTTTTCTAGTTCTCTTTGATTTCCTTAAAGAAGTTTCAATCTCCTCTTCAGGGCTATTGAGTTCTCCATAAACAAATTTCCTCTAACCAATAATGTTTCTACAACATTTCTGTTTATTGTTATACACATAACATTGATTTCTCAATGAGAAAAAATAGCAAAACATCGTCTTGCTTTAGTTGGTGATGCACCACAAACTGTGGCCACTCTCCTTCACATATGAAGTAATTACTGCACGTTTTCTCACTACCTTCGCTTCCCACGACATTCCAACTTTACTTCTTTAAGGTAAACAAGACTTGCTCAATATTTTCTTGTTTTCTTTGATGAAACATGCTGACAAATTGAATTTAGCAAATGAAACTCATGACTTGGAACAAATAATTTTATTATGGCTCGTTTGGACATGGAAGTATTTTTTGTAAAAAGAAAAATATTCTCAAAAGATTATTTGTTTTTTCAAAAGGGGTAGGAGAATGGGTAATGGGATGTTATTACAAACTAGAGAATTGAATTTTTACAAAAATGGTAAAGTTCAGGTAACCAACCAATTGAGTTACTAAGTATTCCTTCAAAATATTGTTTGGTTATACATCTGAATAACTCTTTTGTTAGTTTTTCAGGTAAAGTTTCAATTAAATCTCTATCTAAATGCTTTAGACTATAAAAATAATAAGATATATAAAAACTTACCATTTAGCATAAAAGCCTCTCTATATTGTAAAAGATTGTTAAATGCAGACTTATTGGGATCAATTAGTATTTTTTTTCTGTTTTGGTTTTGCAAGAGGAAGTAATGAAATTTAAAAGGAAATTTTTGAGCAGCTTTGTTGTTTCAAGAACAATTTATATTTCTTTCTCTTGTGTTTTGACACTAGACTTGCACACATAGGCATACATATATAGATACTAAGCATTTATTCTTGGGGAAGATTTGGAATAGTCTGAAGTAGAAAATATTTAAATTAAGATAAAATACAACACATTAACTTTTACAAGAAAATGTGACAAGTTGTAAATTTCACGTGACACATGTAAGTTCTGTGTGACTTATTTAATTTCACAATTTGGTTGAGTTTTGTTGTAAATTTCACGTGACACACGCAAGTTGTAGAGGTCATCACAAATCTCCACTATTAAACTGTCAGAAAAAATTGTATAGAGGGTTGAAAAATACACCACAAAATGGTCTTTTAGTGGGGGTTCTTATAACCCCACATATAAGGTGTGTCAATGTAGCTTACTTTATGTAGTGTGAAAAGAAAATGCGGCAAGCTGTAAATTTTACGTGACACACGCATGTTGCGTGAAACCTACTTTATTTTACAATTTAGTGAATATAAATTTTACACTTTTGAGTTCACTAATATATAAAATTAAAAAAATCGTCACACTACTTGTGAGGCACGACATTAATTTTTTTTTCTCAACAAATTATTATATTCTTTTTACATGCTCATCCACACTTTTGTAGTACACTTACACATACATAAATTGATAGTGGCATTTTGATTCTCAAGGTACATTTTTTTATTTAAAGGATATATCTCACGAGATGGAGGGCTCTTGCATGACCTCTACCTTGAATATTTACTAATTTCAACATTACAAAGAGGGAGATATTCTGCAAAAACCTCCAAGTATCAAGCCAAAAGACCATTAGATCTAAAACTAAAAAATGTAGTGACTAACTAGCCTATGTACAACAAAATAATGTGAAGGACTACTTAAAATAATAATTTTCTAGTGGCCCTTCTTAGGAAATCATAGTGGCTCGAACAACAAGCTTGAGTATCTTTTAGCCCTTATTTGGGTAAAATTAAAACCTCAAAAGATAATGGAAAAAACAAATTGGATACATGAATTATAACTATGTAAGGTTATGTCATGATCCAAAAATTAGGGTCATGATGACACCTACTAAACTCAAAAGTAGGTAAGCCAACTCATTGCCCAGAACCATCGGTAACGTACCTAGAAAGCGGAATAGATAGAAAGATGCAAAATAAATAGTTGAAGAAAGAACAACTAAAATAAAGAAACAATATATATAAACAACCCTCGAACAAGGAGAAAAGTACAAAGATATATCCTGCAATCTAGTGGATGCCAGTGCAAAGTTACTTCAAAAGGAAAGTATAGATTCGACATAAACAACAAATATGCAGGCTATCTTGAAATACAAAAGACTAGCAAAAACTATGTACATATAAAGATGAGTTAACTTTGATCTCCAAAAATCTCACCCTCGATCTCCAAGATATTAGCAACAACAACACGAGAATTACCGCTAGTGACTAGAGCTCAAATCTAAATCAGGGAAATAGTTGAGAGTGCAGTATGAATACTAAAGCAGTAGGTACTTAGTTGGCATCATAGACCGGCCCAACTTGTGATTGCAATAACAAGATAAGAAATGAGTAAAGCAAGGTAATAGAACAACAATAGGTCATAACTAGACATGCAACGAAGTAATGTTACTATAACAATTAATGAAAGTAGTAATTGCAATCTAAACCTAACCGAAAACCATAAGCCTAGAAGGAACATAAAAAGACATAAAAATGCTAAAATATACAAACAATAACCCGAATGGACTCCCATATGCCCAACAGGTACACTCAAAGGTTATACAACAAGGCAAAATTTTGAAATAAACACCAACACATCAAACCTGGTATCTACTAAAATCTTACGTCAGAATAGTTCATCCTTCCTAAAATCTTACATTAGATATCCTGATCAGATTAATCTTACGTTGGAATAGCTAGTCCTCCCCGGAACTTACATTGGAAAGTCTTGATATAACCTAACATACCCTAGAATCCTACTAGGGAAAGCTAGTCCTTCATGGAATCTTACATAACAAAGACTTATAAGAAACCAATAGTCCCCCGAATGTTACATTTGAGAGGAAAGTCTCACCTCAAAATCATTACGTTGGAATGGACACACACAAACACCTAGCATCTCCCGGAAACTCAAATCAAAGAGGTTGATCACACACCAAAATCTTACGTTGGAATGGCCACAAACTAACACCTAGAAGCTCCCAGAATCTTACATTAGATTAGATGTACATAACCCTAGCCTATCCCGAAATTTGACATAGAAATATCTATAACACTAGCTATCCCCTCTTGTAATCACACCACAGTCAACTATAACACTAAAAGGCAAACGGCTCCTGAATGAGTCTAGGTAAGAAATCACCACAACCAACCAACCATAGATACTGAAAGAACTACCCAGAGTTGATAGCCTAGCTTGGAGGGTTGTATCTAACCCAAATCAAACAAAAAAAGAAGCCTCGTGGGCTCTACAAACTGACTCCTAAAGCAACTCTAGCCAAACCTAGGATAAGGCTTTTGAACAAAAACATTAAGGCCATTCTAGTGTAATAACAACTCACAGGCATAAAACATGATATCAATAAGCCATAGAAATCTCAAAAATTGCCCAAAATAACATAACAAGTCCAAAAAGATACAAGAAATATAACAAGAAATCATGGTACAAACCCACCCCATACTTGGCTTATTAGTAGCTAGAACAATCACACACAAGGTCTAAGGATAGTTAGTCTAAACCTACATCGAAGCGTATCACACGAGCTCTAAAACCTCTAAATATGAAGGTTTTATTTTTCAATCTACCTCTGTATGATTCCATCTATCCGATTAATGATTGCAGAATCAATATGGTCATTTCGACACCCAATTCGCAATAATTAAAGACATAACTATGAATGAGCGAAAATGTCATTGTGAGACCCGCACAAGGAATATCGAAATTTACTCCGCCAAAGATTCCAACCAGTTCAAGGTACTTGTGCCCTATAAATGGTTACAATCTGAGTTTTAAATCAACTCAAATAGCTCATGCACCCAAGTTGGAGAATTTTACAATTTAAGAATTAAAACAGAGGAATCGAATGGAACTTACAAGTTTAACACGCAAGTTATCAACCTACCAACATCCAAAAATAATACCCCAATAATTTTTAACAAATTGGAGCAATAATCACCCAAATTCGAGCTTTGAAGGGCTATTGCAACACCTTTCGTGCGCACCATCTTCGAAAGAATGACACAAATGAGAATTCCATAAACCAATAGGATTAAAGATGCACGACACATAATAAGCATAGATCAACAGTACGCTACTAGATATTTACTTTATACCAACAGTTGGGAACTGTCGCTTTGATACCAACATGTGATGACGCAAAAACCAAGGTTTTAATGACACCTACTAAACCCCACCAGTAGTTAAGCCAACCCAGAGCTCGGAACCATCAATAATGGGCCTAGGGAGTAGAAGAGATAGAAAGATGCCGAATCAAGGAATTCAAGAAGGAACAACTGAAATAAGGTAACAATATATAACAACAACCCTCAAACAAGAATAAAACTACAAAGATTCATCCCAAAATCTATTGGATATTAGTGAAAAGCTACTACAAAAGGGAGTAAAGACTAGACATAAAAAACAAATACACAAGTTGTCTTGAAATATAAAAGACTAGCCAAAAACATTATAGAGATGGAAATGAGCAAACTCTGATCGCTAATAAGCTCACCCTCAATCTCTAGAATAGCAGCAACAACAACACGAGAGTAACCATCGACGACTATAGATCAAATCTGTATCACGTGAAAAGAAGCATAATTTAGTTTGAGTACCAAAATAATAGGTAATTAGTAGGCATCATAAGTCAAACGAGCTTGTGATTGCAGGGTAAGAAATGAGTATAACAAGGTAATATCACAATAGTATATCATATCTAGACATGAACGAAGTAAAGCTACTATAACAACTACTGAAAGTAGTAAATTCTATTTAAATCTACGTGGACCCCATAAGCCTAGAAGACACATACAAAGGCAAAAAAATGATAAAATATACTAATAAAAACTGAGTCGAACACCGATAAGCCCAATGGATACCATCAAAGGCTATACTACAAGGTAGAATTCTAACATAAACATCAATGCCTCAAACCTAGCATCTTCCTAAATCTTATGTCGGAATAGCTAATCCTTCTCGATATCTTATACAAAAAAGACTTATGGAACCTATCATGCCCCGAAATCTGATGCTAGAATAATTATTCCTCCCTAAAATCTTACATAAAAACCCTCGATATAACCTAACAAAACCCAAAATATTAAGTCAGAATAGCCGGTTCATTTTGAAATCTTACATTAGAAAACCTTGTAAGAACCCAACGTTCCCCAAAATATTACATCATAGAGGTTAGTCCCACCAAGGAATCTTATGTTAGAATGTCCACACACAAACACCTAGAATCTCTTGACATATTACATCAGAGAGGTTAGTCCCTACTCAAATATCTTTCATCGAAATGGCCACACACAAACTCCTAGAAGCTCCCAGAATCTTACATCGGATTAGCTATGCATAACCCTAACATATCATAAAATATGACATTGGATGAGATATACAGAACCCTAGCCTATCCTGGAAATTGATATTGGAATAGTTACAAAACTAGCAAGCCCCTACCGAAATCTCACAACGGGTAAACTATAATACTAAAAGAAAAAAGAGGTCCTGAATGAGTCTACATAAGGACTCACAAAACCAAACCAACCATAGATACTAAAAGGACTACCCAATGGTTACAAGCTTGGAAGGTTATATCTAAAAAAAAAAAAAAACCCTGAAACAAGCCTCGTGGGCTCCGCACACCGATAGAAATTCTAGCCAAACCTAGGAAAATATTTTCAAAAATATATTAAGGTTAGTGTAGCCTAATAACAACTCATGAGCACAAAACAGGATAACAAGCCATATAAATCTCAAGAATTTCCCAAAATAACCGTAAAAGGCCAAAATGATACAAGAAAGGTACATACCAAGAAATCATGCTAGAAACCTACCCCACACTTGGCTAATCCACATGCTAGTAAAATCACAAATAAGTTTTAAGGATAGTAATTCATATCCTACATTGAAATCGATCACGCAAGCTTCAAACCTATAAATCAAAGCTTTTCCTTTTTGATTTTTGTATCTGAATGATGCCATACTATTAAATTAGTGATCCTAATGTCAATATGGTCATTTAAACACCAAATTCACAATAAATAAAGATGTAACTAAGAAGGAGCCAAAATGGCATTGTGGGATCCGCACAAGGAATCCAAAAATTGACTCCGTCAAAGGGTCCCAACCAGCTCAAGGGACTTGTGTTCCTAAAATGGTCACAATTCAAGCTTAAAATCAAGTCATAATAGCTTATGCTCCCAAGTTGGAGAACTTAGCAATTTAAGATTAAAATGGAGAAATCAATGGAACTTGTGAGTTTAACATGTGAGTTATGTGCCTACCAACATCCCAAAACACTACGACAATAATTTTAAACAAATAGCATCAACAATCAACAAAATTTGAGTTTTCAAGGATTGTTCTTATCAAGTAAAGATGAGAAATGAATTTTGAGTTCGATGAAATTGATGTAACTGCCTATTACACTACTCATCGCAATCGCGAGACATACTCATCGTAGTCGTGATGGTCAATTCATTATTGGGACCACCAATACTTAATCGCAATCACGTGGACACCCGATACAATGAAAAAAAAAGGGAAAGGTCACCGCAAATGTAGCTCAAGGTACACAGACGCAAAGATCAAGTTGAGGTGTACCAACAAGGGCTGCACCACCTCAAACTAGAGGCTGATGAAAATTCCACGGTGGGGGATAGGGATTCGTTCAGAATCCCATGCATGCAAACGAGCTATGCTACCTCATAAAATTTGATGTTCTAGACTAACAAAGATTTTGAAACTTCTAATGAAGGTCGTCTTGATAAAAAATGGGTATCACATCCAAGGCTCTGTTTAGGACAAAATCTATAAGGTTGATCGAAATAAGTCGGGAAGCCTTAATATCCATACCAAGGGTCCAATTATACCAAACTCAAAGTTTTGTTCGAAGTTAACTGTTAAAGTTTCAAAAGCTCTAAACATAAAAATTTGCATAAAACCAAATAAATTACCATGTGATAGAATTGTCAGTCCCAGCAAGTCATAAATGACTTGGGGTCACTATGAAAAGCTCTAAACATTAAAAATATCACAAAATAGAAAAAATGACCTAGAGAGTCATTTTAAAATCCAATGCTAAAAGGACTTTTGTCCTCAAAAGTAAGGAGTGAAGAAGTACCTGAAACCTCAAATAGGTGGGGATATTAAGCCAGTAAGTCTTGCTTGGTCTCGAAGGTAGCAACCTTGATCGGATGGTGTATACACTGAACCTTAACCACATCTCTAATGCAACCACCTGTAATCTCTAGCTAAAATAGCATATGTCTCCTTCACGAAGTTATAAGAGTTATCCAACTAGACTGATTTATACCGAAGCACAAGGAATTCTTCAAGAACATATTGTTAAAGCGAGACTTAGAAAATGGATAAACAACTAAATAAGTGGGTGTAAAATTTAACTCATATGAAACATCACCAATAGCTCAAAGGATCTTAAAAGCTCGAATTTACCTGGGGCTAAGCTTGCTCTGCCTCCCAAATCTTATCACGCCCTTCAAGGGTGATACTTGGAGGGAAAAAAGATCACCAAGACTAGATCTCAAAAAGTGATGCTAAAGGTTAGAATAGCTTTACTATATTCTTTGAGCCTTTCGTAGACTATCCAAAATAAAATAAAATCAGGACAATGCATCCTGAAGAAAGTCAGTACCATGCGACCTAGGCTCCGAAGCTTCAAGCCAACCAACCGAAGATCGACAATAGCTACCATACTGTAACTCAAATGGTCCATCTAAATACTCAAATAGTAGATGTTGTGATAAGCAAACTCTGCCAAAGCCAAAAGTTGATCCCGTTTCTCTCCAAAGTCCAATACATAGGCTCGAAGCATATCCTCCAAAACCTAAATAGTCTACTCCAGAATTCCCATCATTGTACGAGTGAAAAGTTATACGGAGATCAACCCGAGTACCCAATTTATCCTGGAGTGCCATCCAGAAGTTAGAGTGAACAAAAAGCCTCTACATTAGAACTCCATGAAGATGAACCACATATCCAACATAGATACGTGCTAACCTTTCAGAACTAACAAAAAATATGAATGGGTAAGAAATAATCTGACTTGTTCAATCGATCTGTGATGGACCAAATGCTATTAAAACACCTAGAGAAATCCGCGAAAACCCCAAAATGAAATCCATAGTAATCCGCTCCCACTTTCACTAAGGAGTGGGTAATCTCTGAAACTCATTAATAGGCTTCAAATGCTTGGCCTTCACCTACTGGATAAATAGGCAACACTTGATATAGTCTGATATATATCTATTCAGACCACTCCACTAGTAATTATGCCTCAGATTATTATACAGCTTTTGCATGCCCAAGTTAATAGAATACATAGGGTTGAGAGGCTCCTAAAGTACCATCTGAATTAAATCGCAACTATAGGAACACAAATACGACCTCTAAACCTCAAAATAGACTTGGATTTTAAGGTCACCTCACCATCATCACCGTTCAGAACTCGATCACGAATTGCCACCAAACCAACATCCTAAAATTATCAGCCATGAATCTACTCTAATAGAGTGGAGCAGGACTTGACAAAAGCTAGAACTAGATTGGGATTAGAGATATCAAACTAAACCAACCTGTTGGCTAAAGACCGGATATCCAAAGATTAAGGTTTCTCCGAAATTGAAAGGAAGGCCAGAATCCCCATACTCACTGCCTTCCATCTCAAGGAATCCACCACCATATCTACCTTGCCTTGATGATATAAAATAGAGAGTTCATAATCCTTCAGGAGCTCAATCCACATACATTGCCTCAAATTCAGGTCATTCTAGCTAAAAATATACTGAATAATCTTGTGATCTGTGAAGATCTTACAAGGAACTCCATACAAATAGTGCCTTCAAATTTTAAGCATTGAAACTACTACCAAAACTTAAAATCACGAGTAGTATAGTTCCGCTCGGGCATGTTAAGCTTCCTCGAGGCGTAAGTAATGGCATGACTCTGTTGCATCCAAACACAACCTAATCCAACGCTGGATGCATCACAATATACTATAAACTTCTCACCCGTTACTAAAAAGGTTAGAATAGGAGAGGTGGTAAGCAACTACTTGAGCATAAAAAATCTCTCCTTATATTTATCAGACCACTCAAAGGTAACATCCAATCTAGTCACCTTGGTCAATGATGCTACTATAGAAAAGAAGCCCTTGACAAATCGTCTGGAGTACCCTAGCAACCTAACAAAACTCTAAATTTAGGTCACAAAGGTAGGCTTAGCCTAATCACAAACCACCTTAATCTTTGTTGGGTCTACCATAATCCCGTCCTTGGATACCATGTGCCCCAAAAAAGCTATAAACTCAAGACGAAATTTGCAGTTTAAGAACTTTGCAAAAAGTAGTTGATCTCTCAAAGTATGGAGCACAATCCCTACTCTGTGAGTACACAATAATGTTATCATTGAATACAATGATGAAGAAGTATATGTAAGTACTAAACACACGCATCATCAAATTCATAAATGTTGTTGGGTCATTGGTCAACCCAGAAGATATTGCCAAGAACTCATAATAACCATAATGAGTCTAAAAGGTTGTCTTAAGGATGTCGTTCACCCTAATCATCACATGATGGTGATCGAATCTCAAACAAATATTATTAAACACAATGGCACCGTGAAGTTGATCAATAAGGCATTAAGATGAGGCATAATGTACTTATTCTTCATTGTTACCCTATTCAGTTGCCTATAATAGATACGCATACACATAGACCCATCCTTTTTTTCACAAACAAGATGATGACACCTCCAAGGGGAGACACTTGGTCTAATAAGGCCCTTACCCAAAAAATGTCTAAGTTAAATATAGAGAGCTCAGTTTTTGCCATGCGGTAGGGTGAAAGAGAATTGGATTAGTACCTAGCTTAAGGTCAGTACAAAAGTTAATATATCATGCTTAAGAAGGAGGCTAGGTAGGTTGGTAGGGAATATATCAGTGAATTTCATAAAACACGAACCAAATCAATTGTAGGGTGCTCCCTACTAACAGGAAAAATATATGCTATATAGGACAAACACCTGCTGGATATTAACCTCTTAGACTATATGATATAATCACCGTCGATGTATGAATACTAGAACCTTTCCACACAACTGAGGGACTACTAAGAATGTCACTCCTCGAGGCTACCCCCTTGACATAACACGGTACCTAGGATCACGAGTGACCCCAAGCTAACCATGTGTCTAGCATATCATAAGCATACTAAGAACAACTGAATATAAAGATACTGTACAAAACTTAAAATGTAATTAACTGAAAGATGGGGAATACCAAATACTGATCTGAACATATGTAAAGTACTATGAGTTTAGCGATACTGAACAATCACTCAAAACTAAAGCTGAGTCTAATACTATGTTTGAAAAAGCCTCTACTGACTAGAATTGTTGGGACATGCCCCCAACTAACTCTAACAAACATGAAACTAAAATAAAAGACTAAATCTAGAAAACATGTCTATTGTCCTCAAAGTATGAGGACTCACCACTGAAACTGTTGAAATGTAGATCGAGAACCGATCTATGCGTGATTTGGATGCTAAATACCTGAACCTACATCATGAAAGGATGTAGCACCGAGTATGCGTCAGTACTTGGAATGTACTGAGCATGCAAGATATATAATATAACTGAATAAAATATAAGCTGAAAAAAATATACCTGCACAATAATATAACTTGAATAGAAGATAAATGCTGAATATAACTGAAAACTGAGCTAAATGCAATGACCAAGTACAAATCAGAAACTAACTTGATGAGATTGAATACTGAAGTATAACTGAGGACTAGGTCAAAATGCACTAAATCTTACTGTGGGATCTACTATTAATCGATATAAAACTACGTGACCTAAATGTGGAGTCCGATGTATATGCCCCATCGAAAGGACCAAATATACCTTACCAGGGGTATAAAGGCATGACTGGCGTGATCACTAAATCTGATGCCCAATAGAGGGAACTTATAACCTACAGGGGCACGTAGTTCTGGGACTCTGAGGGTACGCTGAACCCTAGTCCAACTCGATACTAAGCCTACTCCCAACTGGAAATATGTATAAACAACGTAACTGAAATACTTTCTTAGCTCAATATTCTGACATGCTAATTAAGAATGCAATATTTAAGTATTGATAATGAAACATTCAAAATCTGAGGCATGTATATCAGTTTATCTGACCTAGCTAGTGTAATTCATGAACTAAATGAATTTGCACAACTAGAGGTCTGAGTTTCATGCAAGGAGCTAAATAACGAATTCACAAAAACATGATAATCTGATGAAGAATACTATAACAACTAAATCATAAACAATATCTAAGGTTTTAGAAATCCTAGGTCTAAACATGATATAACGAATCAAGAATCTGACTGAATTTTAGGGACCTAGTGGATGAAAGGAACCCACTAGTAAAATCCCACATTCATGGTGACAAATTTCACGGAGAAATCTTTCAATTTTGGGGCTGGAACTGAAGAAAACCTGATGCGTTCTTGGAGAGGGCTTGGTCGACTGTTTCTTCTCTTTTGCACTAAGTTTTGATGAATTTTGGTGAATGAATCGCTTAGGGTAGGTTCTGAGTAGAATATTAGGCTTAAACTGAGTAAAACGATGTAGTTTAGGGGTTAAACGTCATAGTTTAGATGTCCAACGCATAGGGGGAAAGACCAAAATGACTCCAACTTAAAACCTAACGGGGCTAACGATAGGACAGACCGACGGTCTGTCCATTCAGTCTGATGATTGGCGTCTGGGACATGACTTGAGGGCCACGGCCCGTGGTCTAACCTACGGTCTGTAGGTTCGGCCATGGGTCGTTCCTTTTCTGAAGTTTTTAGGTGGAGTTGAGGTGCAAATATTCAAAAAATGCAAGAACAGTTGAAGAAACATGATACTAAGACTACATTTACACAAGAGTAAGCTAAGAGACCGGAGATGAACTATTACCTGAAGCTGAAATGGAATCGGAAGGAAAGAGATGAGGATACTTGGCTTTCATAGCTGCTTCTGCTTCCCAAGTAGCTCCCTCTACATACTGACTTCTCCACAAAACCTTCATTGAAGCGACTTATTTATTTCTCAACCTACGAACCTGATGATCAAGAATTTCAATTGGCTCCTCCTCATAAGTGAGACTATCCTTCACAGCCACACTCTGTAATGGTACTATCAATGCTGGATCACTCACACACTTCTTCAATAAGGAAATGTGAAAGAGTAGGTGCACTGCTGCTAGTTCTGATGGCAACTCTAACTAGGTAGGTGATCATCCCAACATCCCTTGAAATCGATCACGCAAGCTCTCAACATATCCTTTAAGGTCTAAATGGTACGCTTTGCCTGACCATCTATCTGTGGATGAAATGTTGTGCTGAGATTTACCTGAGTACCAAGACCTTTATGAAACGATTTCTAGAAATGAGAGGTAAATTGTGGACCTATATCTGAGATGATAAACAAGGGAAACCCATGCAACCTTACTATCTCACTAATGTAGAGTTTAGCGTAATCCTCCGCTGAATCTGTAGTTTTGACATCCAAGAAGTAAGCGGACTTAGTCACTCTGTCCACTATCACCCAAATGGAGTCATGTTGTATGCGAGTACGAGGTAAACCCGTAATGAAGTCCATATTTATCACTTCCTACTTTCATGTAAGAATGTTAATCTCTTGAGTCATACCTCCTGGTTTCTGATGTTCTACCTTAACTTACTGAAAATTTGGACACTTAGCCACAAAATTTGTTATGTCCCTCTTCATGCCATTCCACCAAAAGACTTGTCGTAGGTCATGGTACATCTTAGTGGCACCTGGATAAATGTAGTACCTGGAGTTATGAGCCTCTGTAAGGATCTGCTGCCTCAACTCACCCACATTAAGAACACACAAGCGACCCTGGTAACGAAGCACACCATTTCCCCCTCGAGAGAAAACCTCTACTTTCTGCAGATGAACTGCACCTTTCAATTGAAGCAATATAGGATCACTATCTTGTTTTTCCTTAACCTTTGTTACCAATGAAGATTCAGATCTATTCTGAACTATCATTCCACCCTCTGACATGTCTGTAAGACCAACTCCTAAGCGAGCAAGCCGGTGAACATCTTTTGCTAATTCTTTCCTTTGTTCCTCAACATGTGCTACACTACCCATAAATAATCTGCTAAGAGCATCATCTACTACATTTCCCTTATCGGGATGATAAAGCACATTCATATCATAGTCTTTGAGGAATTCAAGCCATTTTCTCTGACAAAGATTCAACCTGACCGAAGGACCGTGGACTGACCGACGGTCCATTTTGTCAGTCCGTTGATTGGCATCTGGGACATGACTTGAGGGCCACAGACCTAGACCATGGACCGTGGTATGACCTACGGTCCATAGGTTCGGCTATAGGTCGTTCATTTTCTGAAATTTTTGGGCGGAGTTGAGGTGACCAACCACGGACCCCACCTACGATCCGTGGTTCAACCTACAGTTCGTAGATGGTTTCCGTCGGTGGCACCTGAAACTGCTATAAATCTGTAAATTTGGTCTTTCTCGAATCCGGGGTGTTACTAAGAATAACTAAGGTAATGGTCTTAGCAAACAAATATAGGACTGCACGATAGGGGGATAACTAGTAAAAGCCCAAAATAACATCAAAATCAAGAATATCAAGCATAATGAGTCTAACCCGTGTGTGTCACTCAAAAAAAATCATAACACATGCTCTATTAACCTGATCCACTCAAAAGAATCACCCACGGAAATTCATAAATACAATGACACTGAAAAGGGATCAAAATGTAACTCCAACTAAGAATTAAAATAAATAGATACATATAAATAAGTAGAGCCTAGATCAAATTAAAAAAAGGCCGACTGGCAGAAAACTAAGGCCACACCTGTAACCATTGAACTTGAAGCCTCAGCTTTTGACCTAGCAAAAAGCGCATAGAAATGCCCATGTCTACTCCAAGGATTGGGCTCTAGCTCTAGCTCTACCACCTACTCTACCTGCTTGAGTATCTCCTCAAGAACCTGCAGACCATCCCTTAGACCTTAAGAATGACCTCTACTCGGAGGCTCCATAGCCCTGCGCATGGGAAATATATGACATAATGGCCAACCTCACCACAATCAAAGAATCCAAAATCGCCTAAGTTCTAGAAAGAAGAATATTTGATCCATATTGGCCTCCACAATACGATGTCTTGAACGAGGCCTGAATTGGTAGGTAGGAATAATCGGCTATATAGTTTTTTGGGATAATAAGCATGTCAACCCCTGCCTGTAAAGCTTTTATCGTAGGACTGAGACCCGTTGCAGCTGTCTTTAAAGTAAGCCCATTTATTGACGCCCCCACGAGCCTCATAATGGAGCTCCTCCATAGTTTGAGAATGGTCAACTACATTAAGAAATGACCTACCCACTGATTCCAAGGACTCTGTAAGAATCCATAAAAGGAGTCTCAAACCTCAGACAAAACATCATACTTTCTCCTCATATG
This sequence comes from Solanum piurae, assembly GCA_029582685.1. NCBI lineage: Eukaryota > Viridiplantae > Streptophyta > Magnoliopsida > Solanales > Solanaceae > Solanum > Solanum piurae. Next base: position 18,562 of record JAJOOO010080394.1, read on the forward strand.
TAGGTAGAATCATAGTAGCATGCCTAGAGAGCTAGTGGAAATCAGTCTTATACTCTGATATGGACGTGGATCCCCCGTCCAATCTAGAGCACTTATCCCTTAGTTTCTTTCTATCGCTATGAGGGATGACCTTGGCCAAGAAGGCCTAAAAAAATTGTGTCCAAGTAAGGGGAGGTGACCTAGCTGGTATACACTCCATAATGAAGGCCATCATTGCCTGGTCGGTCCATGTAAATGATAAGACATGTAGTCCACCTCTCTGGACTCAACCAGACCCAGTGTGTATAGTCGCTCATGGAATCTATTTAAGAAGTCATGAGCATCCTCGCTTTTAGCCCCGAGAAACCTCAGAGGAGCCAATCTCTAAAATTATCACAACATCTTTTGTTCATCTACTAACATGGGAGCCTTAACTACCATTGGATATAAGCCACCAGTGCTTGCGATACCTCTACTTGGGGAGCCACTATGGTAGACTGAATTACTAGCCCTGCTAGGTCTACGTCATACACCCTAACACCGTTAGAAAATGGGCAATAAGCATTTGTAATGCTGGTGCAACAACAGGATCGAGAGGCAGTTAGTCTAACCTAGAACCCACCTATTGTGGAGGAATAAGTAATTATTGGGGCTCAATTATTTTGTTAGGGGTCACATCTCTACCTTAATCTCAAATGGATAATGTCACTCGTGCATGACCTAGGGTTCAAGCTCTAGATATGTCCCTAGTGAGGCTCAATATATCGAACTGCAAGCATCATCCCTGGTTAAGGCACCTCTCGTGTGAACCATCTGAAAAAGAATGAAACAAATGAGGAATCAAAAAACAAATAAGCCTAAGGATGCATGATATAGAATGAAACAACATAATATTTCTAAGATGTCCTATATCCTCCTAATACACAACGATCAACAAAACTCTACTAGACATTAACTTTGCACAAACATCAGTAAAACATGTCGCATTGACACTAACATGTCACGACCTAAAAACTGAAGTCATGATGGCACCTACTAAAATCCACAAGTATATAAGACAACCCATATCCCGAAATCATCGCTAATAGATATAGGGACCGAAAGAGATAGAAAGACACGAAATAAAGCAGTTCAAGAAGGAACAACAAAAAAGAGGTAACAATTTATAAAAATAACCCTTATATAAAAACCAAACTACAAAGATTCATCCAAAAATCTGGTGGATGCTAATGCAAAGCAACTAATCAAGGGGAGTAAGGACTAGAAATAAAAAACAAATACACAAATTGTCTTGAATGCCAAAAATGAACCAAAAATTATATATTCATATGGAGATGAGTCAACTCTAATCGCCAATGAACTCACCCTCGCTCTCCAAAAATGTTAGCAACAACACTACGAGAATGACCATGGGCGACTATAGTTCGAATTGGCATCACGAAAAAAGATTGAGAGTGTGGTATGAGTACCAATACAACAAATAGTTAGTAGGCATCATAAGCCGATTCAGCATTTGATTGAAATAACAGGATAAGAAACAACTATAACAAAGTACTACGAAAATAGTAGATCGTAATTTGACATGCAACAAGACCTACAAAGGCATAGAAATTAATGAAAGTAGTAAATGCTAACTAAACCTAACTAGACCCCATCAGTCCAAAAGGGACATACAGTGGTATAAAAATGATAAAATATACAAACAATCGGTTGAACTCCGATAAGACCAAGAGTACCCTCAAAGGCTATACTATAAGGTAGAATTCTGAAATAAACCCAACACCTCGAACGTATCATCTCTTAAAATCTTATGTCGGAATAGATAATCATTCCCAGAATCTCATATCGGAAAGCCTTATTGGAACACAACGAGCCCTAAAACAATGCAGGGGTGATCGATAAGATAATGAATTTTAAAACACTAGTTTGAATCCAACAATTGCTCCAAGTATTTTTTTTAGGGGGATTTTTGAATAAGGGACAAACACTCAAACTAAGATAACAAGAATAAAGAATAGATTGATCAAAGACTTTTTTACCTGAGGATAGCAAATAAATTTGGGAATGGTGATTCAATTAATGCTCAATCGATCCATCACAAATAACCAAACATTATCTAGATAATCATATGAAAGTCAATGTTGCCTTGGATTCTCAAGTACCCACTTGCATCTCCCGATCACAAGAAAGTATATCTTGACTAATTCTTTCGAACATAGAAAGTATATAAAATTAAAGAATCCAATGTGGTAATACTAGGATTTCATATCTCTAGTGCAAATCCATAAAATGAGGGTTAAACTCGAATCTAATTTCTCCCGAGATTTAGTCCATTAGCCAATTCTCAAACCATGCTAATAAATATTTCCAACTCTCAATCCTCTTTCTAAAGTAAGATCAAGATAAATAGGCAAGTCCTTGGGATGATCACTCCCTTGGAATTCAATTAAAGCATGATATCTTCACTTTTCAAGTTGTTTTAGATCTAAGATGTCAAAGATATGGTCTATTTGAAAGAGGATAAGAGTATATAGTTAAACATATCCCAATAATATACTTAGAATATTTCCAAGGAAGCTTTTATCTCATGGAATATCCCTGGAATATTCCAAAGGAAGCCTTTCTACCCTCAAATATGACTTTTGCCTTAAATTTCTTCCCTGACTTGGTTTTGGTCAGAAAAATGGCTAACGCCTATTGATATCGTCAAGGACCAATGGAACCAGAGTTTTTACCAGTGAAACACCTTTTCCTCATTGTGAACTGCCATTCGAAGTGCCAATTACAAATTTTAGAATGCCAATTTAATGATTTTTGAGTGCAAACTCTGTCAAACTTAATTTTCCAAGAAATACCTACATACAAGAGAAATAGGTCCTAATACTCCTTTTATTAGCATTAAATCATAGAAATAATTCATGAATATGATCTTAATAAGTGGGTAAAATAAAACCTGATCAAACCCGCAAACTTGAACTATTGCTTATCCCCAAGCAAACATTCAATAAGCATAGGATCTTACCTCATTTACACTCATTATAGGATATGCATAATTACACTCAAAAATATCAAAAATATAAGACTCAAAATATAAGACTCTATGCAAAAACATAAATTACAATTGGTTCGACGATATATCACTAGGCAAAGATTATTTTTCTTTCAAAATCCTACACATTCAAAACTATTTTTTGATGCCCAAATAAGAGACAATAGCTCTTTCAAGTACCATTCCAAATCATCTCACGTAAATAGAGTCAACCTTCGAGGTTTACCTAAAGATGCACAAGAATTTATCGCATTCATACAACTCAATTGAAAGCAAGTCATCACTATTCACATAAAAGGTGTAATTCCACTCACGCATGAGAGAATCCCACGCACAATTTATAAAGATTAATTAAATGGATAGTATATCAAGAAAATTCACTCACCCTTACAAGGGAACTCAAATATACACACATTGAACCATATGCTTGCCCGATATGTGAATCACCACTAATATAGATTGACAAGGACAAAAATTCCTAAGGACTTGCGGGTTTAACTTAGGCTTGGGGAAACTGTATGATATCATTTGGTCAAGTAACTAAGATGCGTCTCTAATTATTTCACTTCTCATTTGAGCATACCACTTACATCATTGACTTGTTTTGAACTTAATTTTCCTTTTCAAAACATCATTTGCTCATTCAAAGATCCAATTTTTATTTTCACAAGGGGTATGATCACAACACAAGATATCAACCAATTAAAGCTTATGGTGATCTAAATACTTCATTCCTCTTTTCTTCATTTAGTGCACAAACCCATATGTACTATAAGTACTAATTGAGTCCAAAATCATTTTTCCTGAATCCACCAAAGAATATCATAAAATAATAAAAGAAATATGAAACTTGGAGATAAAATCATAAATCTGATCCACTCAGTCACCACTCTTACTATAAGTAGTGCATGTATTACATACCTGGGAACTCATATTCTCTAACTCAAAACACCCACCTCATTTCGCTGCCAAATCCCCCACCTAGGATATTCCATCTCACATCAAATCATCACCTAACCCTTTATCACATATAGAGTTCCCAAATACAAGTACACCACTGACTCTATTAAATAATGTACATCTCTACATCAGGTTCTTATTCCAACATTCTAACTTAACAACAAACAGAGACATGTCCACAAATTGCAGCTTTCTTCAGGATCTTGTGCTAGTTCTGACTGAGCCACCTACGGCCCATTGACTCACACACGGACTGTAGGCCAACTCCGTGGATGCCTAGCCCAAAATCCCAAAATTTCAAAGTTCCAACACTTTCATATGGTTCACCAGGACGGTCCGATATTTAGTGCACGAGTCATATATAGGTCTTGTAGGTGAGTCCCAGACTTGTAGGATTTTTGGAGTCAAAAATTGAGACCCACAACTGGGCATGTACGACTTATAGGTGGACCCATAGACCGTACATGGGTCCGTTGTTGGGGATCCCAAAAATCTAGTCTCTGATCCCAACAGACCACCAACCAGAATGGTCTGTGGTCTGATCAACGGACCGTCAGTCTACCCATCAACGGGAGTCAGCAGCTATTTTCTTAAGAGTTTTTGGGTCTTTTCTTAATTATTCTAGTCTAATATTATGTCATTTTACCCTTCATCTAAATCCCTATATAAGTATTTTTACCCCCAAATTTCCCCAATTGAAATCATTCTCTCAAATTCCTAAAACAAGAACAAGTCTTCCTCTAAGAAATATTTCTCTCTCTAGAAAGATTGAAGAAGAAGGAGAAACCCTAGGGTTTAAAGTCAAGTCTCTAATTCCTCCATCAAAGACAAGATTTTGGCGTTGAGGTATGACCGTCTTCATCCATGGAGCCCTTTCCTCCATGGAGTTCCTAAATTCTCCAATTTACAAAGTTAGAAATCCCCAATTGAGTTAGAGTTTTCTTCCATGTCATGGTTCTTCCCAATATCAATTTATTTGATTGTTCATGAACTATTATGCATGAATTGAGTTATATTCCATGATTTTAAGATGAATCCCCATGAACCCATGCATAGTCCATGTTTTCCAAGCCATTATGATATGATGTAGGTTTTGAATCATGAAGGATGAATTTATGAAATTATGCATGTTCTTACAAAATTGATGTAAATGTTTTAAGGATGATTTGAGATTAAAGTATCAATGTTGTTGTTGTGTTGTGAAATAATATCTTATATACACATGAAATCATGATTGTGAAATGACTTTCTCACATAAATGATTCTTAGGGTTGAAAGGTTTTCTCAACTAAACTTTGAATCAAGATTTAAGAAGCTATTCTAATGAAACTTAGCTTGGATTGGCAATATGACATGCCCTTCCATAGATTATGAAGACAAGTATGTAATAACAACTATTATGTGGGATTTAATCTTAGAATCGAGAGGATATTAAGATGTAAGCTATTTCGTCAGTACAGGTTAGGTTTCTAGTAGCAATCTCCATATCCCTTAATTATGTGTCACCATACGATGTTGTCTTACATATACATTAGCTAGTGGATCCACGTAAGCTAAAAGTTCATGTTCTTACTTTGACAAGTGAGAACACCTCTTTTCGGTGTGGAGTAGACACCGGATTCCATGTTAATAGCTCACATGATCTTACATGTCGGTTAAAGGTAATTCTCCCACATTAATGAATCAAGATTTTTTCAATAATGTATCTCACATGTGTTTTAAGACGATGTCTACTTGCATCAACCATATTTTATGAATAATGTTTCCTAACTATTTCATAGCATGTTTAACTTAGTTATTGCATATTACAAAAAACAATGTCCCTTATCATGATTTTTATGCTTCATGCATGGCTATCTTACTTAGTACATATTTGTACTAACGCATACTCTTGCGTACATTTCTCCAAATATTATGTGGCTAAGGATCTCATATAGAAGCTTAAATATTGGTGAGTCCTCGTGTTTAGCTTGGTTTCCCTTTTGTCTTTACTTTCAGTTTTGAACTTGATGTACGGGATACATCCCGATCATTTCCTATGTACTAGATGGCTTTGAGACGATGTTTAGACTTTCGCTTCACTTTATAAGCTCTTATATGTTGAAACTATCTTTTAAATCTCTTATATTTTATTATCTTGTATGATTAATTCTAAGTGGCTTGTATGGGGCCTCTCAGGGTCTTATATGCCACATTATGCCTAGGGCCTACCTTGGGTCGTGACAAACTTGGTCATCAGAGCACAAGGTTTAGAAAGGTCCTAGGAAGTCTCATAAGCCACGTCGAATATAGTTTTGTTCAAAAGTGTGAAGCACGCCACATTTATGAGTGAAAGGCTATAAGATGTTCAGGAAACTCCACTTCTTTCATTACTCTAAAAGTCATGTGATTGAGTTTAACTCTGTAATATCTCTCTCCTAATCCTTATTCGATGCTCTACGAGATATGGCCACTCGAATGACATTTGCTAGAAGGAATACGAGAGAAAATATGAATCAAGATGCTCCTTAAGTTTCGACCGACCCTTTGGACGAGTGAGTGACTAATGCGGAGTTTAGGGCTACTTTCAAGTGTTGGCTCAAGCAAATAGAGAGGTTGTGGTCCCTGTGAACCCAAATGTGGGTTCAACGGCATCTAGAGTAAGGGATTTCACTAGAATGAATCCTCCAGAGTTTTATGGTTCTAAGGTTGAGGAAGACCCTCAAGAGTTCATAGATGAGGTGTATAAGGTATTGATGATCATGGGAGTGACGCCGGTGGAAAAGGCGGAGTTAACTGCTTATCAACTTAAGGGTGTTTCTCAAATATGCTTCAACCAATGGAAAGAAGGGTGAGCAGAAGATGTAGGTCCTCTTGATTGGATACAGTTCAAAGTTACTTTCCTTGATAGGTTCTTTACCCTTGAGATGAGGGAGGCAAAGGTTCTTGAATTCATCAAACTTCGTTAAGGAAATATGAGTATGAAGGAATATGCTTTGAAGTTCACACAATTGTCTCGATATGCTCCTACTATGATTTCTGATCCTAGGGTGAGAATGAGTAAGTTTGTCTCGGGTGTGTTCGAAATGGTGGTTAAGGAATGTCGTACCACCATGCTTATCAATGTTATGGACATTTCTCATCTCATGGTTCATACTCAACAAATTGAAGAGGAGAAACTTAAGAAAAATTCTAAGGAGGCAAAAACAGCTAAAACTGGTGATGGTAGCTTCTCACACTCAAGGTCCGGTGGACATGGTCGTTCTAAGTTTCGACAAAGATTTTCCAATCAAGGTTCCTCTAATGCTCCTCCTAAGTTCAACAAAGATAGGGTGTCTAACACTAAGCCTCAAGGAGGAAATTGTGGTGGATCTTCATTGCCTATGTCTACTTGTGCTAGGTCTGGAAAGAAGCATGAGGATAAATGCTTAGCCAACACATATAATGGCTTTGGTTGTGGTAAAAGTGGTCATAAAATAAGAGATTGTCCAATGCTTACGGCTAAAGGAAGAGAAGGTAAGCAAGCTCCTCCTAGTGGTTCGGGTTCAAGTGCTCCAAAGCAAAACCGATTATATGCACTTCAGACTCATCATGAGAAAGAGTGTTCCCTCGATGTAGTTACCGGTATGTTGAAAGACTTGCAACTTGATGTTTATGCATTACTTGACCCCGGTGCTACCTTGTATTTTGTGACGCTATACGTGGTTACAAGGTTCGATATTCTTCTGGATGTGTTGTTAGATCCTTTTTTTTGTCTCTACTCCTGTTGGTGATTCTATTTTGTTTAAGATGGTCTATATAAAGTGTCCCCCATCGAATCATTCATGTTGATCTTATAGAGTTTGATATGTAATATGTTGCTGTTATCCTTGGTATAGATCGGGTGCAATCATGTTACGTTTCTATTAATTATAGTTACTGCGTAGTCAAGTTCCAGTTTCCAAATGAACCCATCCTAGAGTGAAAAAAGGGAAATTCTATGCCTAAGAGTTAGTTTATCTCTTGTCTTAAATCTAGAAAGATGGTTTCTAAGGGCTACATATACCTTATTGTTAGGGTTAGGGATACGGATTCTGAAACCCTTACTCTTGAGACGGTCCCCATTGCAAATGAGTTTCTGGAAGTGTTTCCAGATGATTTACCCAAAATTCCTCACGAAGAGGAAATAGACTTCGGTATTGACGTTCTCCCAGATACACAACCTATCTCTATTTCGCCTTATCGTATCACTCCGGCAGAACTTAAGGAATTAAAGAACAATTTGAAAGATTTGTTGGATAAATGTTTCATCTGACCATATCTCTCTATGGGGTGCTCCATTTTTGTTTGTTAGAAACAAAGATGGTTCGCTCCGTATGTATATCGACTACGGGCAAATGAACAAGGTTACCATTAAGAATAACTATCCTCTTCCAATGACAGATGATTTGTTTGACCAACTTCAAGGAGAAAGTTACCTATCTAAGATTGACCTTTGATCGGGTTATCACCAATTAAGGGTGAATGAAGATGATATTACGAAGATGGCTTTTCAAACTCAGTATGATCATTATGAGTTTTTGGTAATGTCGTTTGGTTTGACTAATGTTTCGGCGGCATTTATGGATTTGATGAATAGGGTGTTTATAAGATACCTTGACATGTTCGTGATTGTGTTCATTGATGATATATTGGTATATTCGACGAGTGAAGACGAGCATACTGATTTGTTGAGGATTGTGTTGCGAGTCCTCAAGAAACAACAACTCTTTGCAAAGTTAAGCAAATGCGAGTTTTTGCTAAGGTCTGTGGCTTTTCTTGGTCACATTGTTTTTGGTAAGGGTATTGAGGTGGATTCTAAGAAGACGGATGCGGTCAAGATTTGTCCTAGACCTCTATCCCTTTTGGATATTAGAAGTTTTTGGTTTTAGCCGGTTACTATAGAAGGTTTCTTGAAGTATTTTATTCTATTGCTTCTCCATTGACGACATTGACTCAAAATAAGGTTAAGTTCATATGGTGTGAAGCATGTGGAAAGATTTTGCAAGAATTGAAAGATAAACTTATTCTACTCCGGTGTTGACTTTACCGGAAGGGACTGATGGTTTTGTTGTTTATTGTGATGCCTCAAGAATTTAGCTAGGATGTGTACTTATGTAAAATGGGAAAGTCATTGCCTATGCTTCAAGGTAAATTAAGATTCATGAGAAGAATTATCCTACCCATGACCTTGTACTAGCGGCGGTTGTTTTTGCCTTAAATATTTGGAGGCATTATTTGTATGGTGTTCATTTGGATGTCTTTACTGACCATGAGAGTTTGCAATATGTGTTTAACTAGAAAGATCTAAATATTCACCAAAGAAGGTGGCTTGAGTTACTAAATGATTACGACATGAGTGTTCTCTATCACCCCGGTAAGGCGAATGGGATGGCAGATGCTCTTAGTCGATTATCGATGGGTAGTGTTGCTCATATTGAAGATGATAAAAAGGAGTTGGTTCGAGATGTACATGGATTAGCTCGATTGAGTGTTCGGTTAGTGGACTCTACCAAGGGTGGTGTTATGGTTCACAATGGTTCTGAATCATCTTTTGTGGTAGCTATGAAAGCCAAGCAAGGTCTTGACCCGACAGTGATAGAATTGAAGGAAACGATGCTTAAAAAGTCCATAAAGGATTTCTCCCAAGGGGTAGAGAGTATGCTTAGATATCAAGGTCGTTTGTCCGTCCCAAATGTTGATGTATTGAGAGAGCAGGTCTTGTGAGAAGCCCATAGTTCTCGATATTCCATTCACCCAAGATCCACTAAGATGTATCAGGACTTGCGGGATATATATTGGTAGAATGGGATAAAGAAGGATATTACGGAATTCGTGGCTAAGTGTCCTAATTGTCAACAAGGGAAAGATGAGCATAAAAAATTGGGTGGTTTATCCCAAAATATTAGCATTCCTACTTGGAAGTGAGAAGATTTGAATATGGACTTCATTGTTGGTTTACCGTGCACCCGGCGACAACATGATTCAATTTGGATTATAGTGGATGAGATGACGAAATCAATTCATTTCCTTCCCGTTAAGGTTTCTTATTCGGCGAAGGACTATGCTAAGTTGTACTTGAGGAAAATGACGAGGTTTCATGGAGTGCCCTTATCAATTATATCCGATCATGGTACCCAATTCACTTCTCAATTTTGGAAATCTTTCCAAAAGGGACTTGGTACTCATGTTAAGCTTGGTACGGCCTTTCATCCATAAACCGATGGGAAAGATAAGCTTACTATCCAAACTTAGAAATATATGTTGAGATCAAGTGTAATATACTTCAAGGATAATTGGGATGATCACTTACCTGTGATTGAGTTTGCATACAACAATAGTTATCAGATCACTCGAGTATTGGCATGGAACCATTTGAGGCTCTATATGGTAGGAGGTGTAGATCTCCTATAGGTTGGTTTGAAGTGGGTGAAGTTTCTTTGATAGGTCCTGAATTGGTACGTGAGGCTATGGAGAAAGTTTGACTTATTAGAGAAAGGTTGAAAATGGCTCAAAGTTGACAAAAGTCCTATGCCGATGTTAGAAGAAGAGATCTTGAGTTTGATGTTCTTGATTGGGTATACTTTAAAATTTCACCCATGAAGGGTGTAATGATATTTGGGAAGAAAGGGAAGCTTAGTCCCCGATATGTGGTCCCATATAAGATTTTGAGCCGAATTGGGAAGGTTGCTTATGAACTTGAACTACCTAATGACTTGGCATTGGTGCATTCGATTTTTCATGTATCCTTGTTGAAGAAATGTGTTGGAGATTCGACATCTATAAGTTCCCTTAGAAGGTTTGGGGGTTAAGGAGAATCTTTCGTTTGAGGAAGTTCTGATTGAGATTTTAGACTGGCAAGTCAGGAAGTTGAGGAACAAAGAAGTTGCTTCCGTAAAGATTCTTTAGAGGAATCAGTTAGTTGAGGGTGCTACTTGGGAGGCCGAGGTCGATGTGATGTCCTGTTATCTTCATCTCTTCCCTTCTACCCCTACTCTAGCTTGAGGTATTTAACTCTTCATGGTTTACTCTTTTGGTATCATGTGTCTTAGACATTTCCATGATTTCCTCATTTATGCATGCTAATGAAAAACATAAATTTTGAGAAAAATGAGTTTACTTGATTGACTTCTACATGTTTATGTGCATTTGAGTATGAGTTGCATATAGACTTCATAATATAATGTTTTGAGCATGCCTTAGCTTGGAGTTGATGTTTCCTCCTCGGATATATGCATTTATGTAATTGCATGCATGTTGGGTTGTTAGATTAAGTTTCTACATTCCTTATGATTTCTTGAATCCCATTCGAGGATGAATGTTTCCAAGGGGGAGATAACGTAAAACCTCAGATTCACAAATGATACAATTGCAACTCTCTTCAGGATTTGGTGCCAGTTCTGATGGAGCCACCTACAGCCCATGAACTCACACACGGACCGTAGGTCAGCTCCGTAGATGGCTAGCCCAAGATCCCAAAATTTCAAAGTTCCAGTACTTTCCGACCGTTCACCACGATGGTCCGTCATTTAGTGCACGAGTCGTGGATAGGTCTTGTAGGTGAGTCCCAGACTAAGAGGATTTTTGGAGTTATAAATTGAGACCCACGACTGGGCATGTACAACCTGTAGGTGGACCCACAGACCTTACATCGGTTCGTCGTTGGGGGTCCCAAAAATAGTCTCTGATCCCAAACGACGACCAACTAGAAAGATCTGTGGTTTGACCAACAGACTGTCGGTCTGGCCGTCGACGGGAGTCAACAGTTATCTTCTTAAGGGCTTTTGGGTCTTTTCCTAATTATTCTAGCCTAATACTATGTCGTTTTACCCTTCATATAAAGCCCTATATAAGTATTTTTACCCTAAAAATTTTCCAATTGAAATCATTCTCTCAAATTCCTAAAAGAAGAACAAGTCTTCCTCTCCAAAGTATTTCTCTCTCTAGAAAGCTTAAAGAAGAAGGAGTCAACCAAGGGTTTCAAGTTAAGTCTCCAATTTCTCCATTGAAGACAAGCTTTTGGAATTGAGGTATGATAGTCTTCATCCATGGAGCCATTTCCTCCATGGAGTTCCTAAATTCTCCAATTTACAAAGTAAAAAATCCCCAATTGAGTTAGGTTCCATGTCATGGGTTCTTCTAAATATCGATTTATTTGATTGTTTCATGAACTATTATTCATGATCTGAGTTATATTCCATGATTTTAAGAAGAACCTCCATGAACCGAAGAATACTCCATGTTTTCCAAGCCATGATGATATGATGTAGGTTTTGAATTATGAAGGATGAGTTTATGAAATAATGCATGTTCTTACGGAATTTATGTAAATGTTTTAAGGATGCATTGAGAGTGAAGTATTAATATTGTTGTTTTTTGTGTTGTGAAAGTATTTCTCATATACACATGAAAACATGATTGTGAAAGGACTTTCTCATATAGAAGATTCTTAGGGTTGAAAGGTTTCGCAACTAAACTTTGAAACAAGATTTAAGGAGCACTTCTAATGAAACTTAGCTTGGATTGACAATATGACGTGTCCTTCCATGGATAATGAAGACAAGTATGTAATAAGACTATTTTTTGGGATTTAATCTTAGAACCAAGAGGATATTTAGATCAAAGCTCTCCCATTAGTAGAGGTTGGGTTTCTAGTAGCAATCTCCCTATCCCTTAACTATGTGCCACCATAGGATGTTGTCTTACATAGACATTAGCTAGGGATTTACGTAAGCTAAAAGCTCATGATTCTTACCTTGGCAAGTGAGAACACCTCTTTACGGTGTGGGATAGACACTAGATTCCATGTTTATAGCTCACATTGTCTTACATGTCAGTTAAATGTAATTCTCCCACATTAATGAATGAAGGTTTCTTCAAGAATGTATCTCACATGTGTTTTAAGATGATGTCTACTTGCATTGACCATATTTTATGAATTATGTTTCCTAACTCTTTCATATCATGTTTTTACTTGGTTATTTCATATTACAAAAAAAATGTCCCTTTATCATGATTTTTACGCTTCATGCATGTTAATCTTACTTAGTACATATTTGTACTAACGCATACTTTTGCCGACATTTCCCCAAATGTAGGGACCAACCTTACAGATTCAAACTTCCGTGGCTAAGGATCTCATATAGAAGCTTGAAGATTGGTGAGTCCTCATGTTCCGAGGACCGAGCTTGGTTTCCCTTTTGTCTTTACTTTCAGTTTTGAACTTGATGTACGGGCTACGTCCCGATCATTTCCTATTTACTATATGGCTTTGAGATGATGTTTAGACTTTTGCTTCACTTTCTAAACTCTTATATGTTGAAACAGTCTTTTAAATCTCTTATATTTTATCATCTTGTATGATGAATGCTAAGTGGCTTGTATGGGTCCTCTCAGGGTCTTATACGCCATGTAACACCTAGAAGCTACCTTGGTTCGTGACAATAACAATCACTCAAATCTGCTTCATCACACCTTGCGAATAACCGGACCACCAAGGGTCCCTTAAACATCATTACAATTTTTAGCATGCAATCCTAGTCCACCCATTGACCACTCCAATATTCAAATATACGAACCAGGCCACCCAAAGACCAACACTTGATAGATATGACACAATAGATAAACCCAATCCACTCATGGGGACAACATGTAACAATCACATCACAAAAGAAGTAAACTCGGATCTATCATGAAACCCACACACAAATTATTAGTGTACCATACGTGGTACCCAAGAATTTCATTAGTATGTACCAGCGTTGTACCCGAGCCAACTATATATAGATATCTCTCTACCATGAGTGGTACTTAAGCCAACCATATATGAATATTCCTAAACAATGAGTGGTACTCGAGCCAACCATTAGTATGTACTAGGCGTTGTATTCAAGCCAACTGTGGGTTATCCGTACATACATGGTTCATGAGCCAACCAGCAATCACACATCACAATTACAATCATAATCACAACAAATCCAAATAAAATTTGTACACCAAGTTAACACATTAAGTGCATGTGATGGATAACAATATAACATAAAGGGGATCAAACAACCATGACCTACCCAATATATGAAGTTGACATGTACCATCTTAATTGAAAATACTAGATTAAACTAAATTTGTACCATCTTAATTGAATCTGACACAATATATGAAGTTGACATGTATGTTGTAGAGGAAAACAAATTACATACGTTTAAACAAACTCAATACATACATAACTAATCAATGTTTAATGTTCTTGATTTGATTCTTTCATCAATTATGGTAACTAATACTGCAATTTTAATGTAAACATCGAGCGTGGATCTAGGTTTTCTTCTTGCATTGCCGCAACAATTATAGTCTACCCCAATTTTCCGAAAGACTTGACTTTCTAGAGTCTCGAAGATTAGATGGCTGAACAAAAAAAGTGTTACGTGAAGAAAAGGTCATCATGTCCATTAAATGGTCGGCAGCTTATGATTGAGATGTTGAAGTATTGCTTGGAGCTATTTTGTGTGGCATTGTTTAAGAAAAAAAAAGTATTTATGATTTAAAACGGTCCTTAGATTATTTGTATTGGTGTGAATCATTTTGTTAAGAACAAAAATGAATTTTTCAGATTAAATCATTTTTAATTATAATAAAATGACATTCTTTTCTAGATTGACTAAAATAGAAAAAGTGGATATACTCCCTCCGCTCATATAAACATGTTGTCCATAGTAAAAATAAATGTTCATTAATACGTGTTATTTCACAAAATCAATAAATATATAACACTATTCTTTCTATTTTACACTTGAGAATTATTAGCCTTGAAAGTATGAATTTGACCAACATATGAAAACTAAATGATTGATTCATGTTCATTATTAAATTAATTAATCAAAATAAATTAATTCATATTCATTGATTGAAAACTTGATTTTAAAAAAACACTAAATAAGAATATAATGTTAAACACATCTAGTTTCTTAAAGAACGTAAAATCTAAAATGACAACAACTAAATAGGAACGAAAGAGTATGAAAAAAAAGCACATGCATGCACACCTTTTCATCTTAATGGATCTACTGCCTGAATTAATTGCTTCATAAAAATTGACAAGAACAGATTGAGACAGTCACCGTCTAATTATTGACTGATGAGATTGTAATTTTCGTACGTACTGTAATATGGTGGATTCTTATGCCGCCACACATTAATACAAGTTGTACTCTCTTCTACTTTTTGTGGTCCATAATCCATTTTCACAATATATATATATCAGTACCTTGCTACTTCCGGCATACCATAATATTAGCATATGGTTAATTTTTAGCCGGTCAAAATGCTCATTCTGCAAACTCTTTGATAATAAACTTATTATATGTTCCTCATATTATTTATCAAAAAAGAATTTAAGAACAATATCTTGCAAGCTAGGTTCTATCCATAATCATAATAACAATAATAATATGTATAAGTGTAATGCCTCAAAATTCCTAAGTAAAGATTTGAACCATCCTTCGTATTCATATAGGTCCGAACTTGATGATTTTTAAGTAATAAATGTATGTAAAGTCCCTTACCAAGTGTCTGGGGTGTAGTTTAGGATCGTAAGGTACCTTAACAACTAAGCCAAGTTCAAATCATTTCTATCGGCTAAGTTTTCACATGAGTTCATATAAGGGTAAACTTGAAACTATCTTATCTATTAGAATATGAAGATTTGGGTGACCCATAACCAATCAAATTAAAGATCTATGAGTCTTCTTTCCAACGCAATCAAGTTTGCATCAATCCGAGTTTTGAGTAAAACGTTATGACTGATTTACTAGAGACGTTCTAACATGGAAAATGCTCCATGATGGCTCCGCAATACGGAGAGAAAACAAACTTCACTGTCCATTTGAAATAAATTTCTTCCTCTAGCTCTTATTATTTATTTTTAAGGGTATTTTTTTCTTAAAACACTTGGGAAGTTATTTAAATGACCTAAAACGTATAGGAAATCAGTTTTTCATAATTAAATCCTCTCATTCACTCCTTAAATTCTACGTTCAAGAACTTCAAGAAACATCAAGGCTACGGTTCATCTTCCAAGATTCTCCATCAAGCTTCCCTACTAAGGTATGTAAGACATAAATCAGGAATTCCTTTCATCCTCATTTCCAAGATTTCTCAATCTTCATGAACATAATTTTATAGTTAGGGTTATCAAATCACTTTCGTATTCATCACCTTTATGTCAAAATTGCATTATTTCCTGGATTATTATGTCATGATTATTGTACTCTTTTTTCCTTATACTTAGTAAGCTCTCTCATTGTAATTCTTATGCGTTATTGACATGATATTGTTATTGTTTCATGAAGCTTATATTTCAAAACATGGGATTTTAGAGTGTTTATGTTATTATGGAAACAATTTTTGAATATCTATGAGCTATGTAAGTTCTAGGAGACTTTCTCATGATTTAAGTTATAAGCATGATTTTGAAAGATATATTTTAGAAATTTTGAGCTTTGTCTCAACCTTTATTCAAACAGACAGACAGATGGTTTATCATCAAATTATGACCATATCATATAAGTATATTATTTTTGGAGGATTATTTAGCACTGAGAGGACGCGGGTTTAGAAAATCCAAGTCCCATAATTACGTGCCACCGTAGGATTTGAGTATGCCTCTTTGACGGTCAAATCATTTAGCCCTTTGAGATAAAGTTAGTGGATCCACATTAGATATATAGGTTCTATACTCTGGCAAGGTATAGGGCAGCCCACCCAACTGGGATAGTAAGTTCGACATCATTAGCTCATATGGTGTTTGTCGGTTGTAAGAAACTCCCCAATAAAGCTACTATTAATTTTATATACTTGTATCATCATTAAGATCGTATAAGATATGATATTCATACATTGGTTTTGAGATACCTTTCATTTATACTATGTTACTTTATGATTGTGCCTAGTTTCATCTTACATATTCAGTACATTGCAATACTGATCGCACATTTTTCTCTGTGTTGTATCCTTTTATGATGTAGATTTAGGCATTCACTCTCAGACTCGTGGTTAGACAAGTTGCAGCATTTCAGATAAAAGTTGGTGAATCCTCCTCATTCGGGGACTTTATGAAGTATCTATTAGATAGACATTTCATTACACATAATATTTATTTTAAGGTAGCTGGGAGCCATGTCCCGACAAACTCTTTCATGCATTCTAGTTAGTAGAGGTTAATATTTAGACATAAATTGTCCAGTCTCATGGATCTTTTGATAATCCTGCTCAAACTTATATTAAGTATATGCTTTAGTCAAATGAGTTTCATCTGCCGCTCGCATTTCATAAAATTTCAGATAAGTTCATTAGCAGAATGCCAATACCAAGGGTCCGCTTGGGGTCATTCCTGATCTTAAGTTTCGGTTACGCCTAGGGTTTAGACTCGGGCCGTGACAAACTTGGTATCACATTACTAAGTTCAAGTGTCCTATGATATCTGAGAAGCCACATCTAGCAGAGTCCTTTTTGTGGGTGTGAAGCGTGCCAAACTTATAAATGGGAGGTTACAAGATGTTTAGGAAATGTAACATTTCTTTCCTGTTCTCAATCGTACGATAGTTTAACTCTATTCACCTTTTCTAATTTGTGCTTATTCGTGTTTCTGATCATGCCTCCCCGTAGAGCTATTGGTCGTGCGATGCAAACTAGAAACATGGGACGTCACAATAGGCACAGAATGGAAAAGGATCCCCAATGCTCCTATTGTTTATCCCCTTCATGTCGAACTTACTAATGATGAGTTTCACAATGCCATCCATATGTTGGCTCCGACTATGATAGATTAGGTTGACCACCAAGGAGCAGTCTCTCCAGGCCTTCAAGGTATTCCAAACACTTTTTGAGGATTCATGAATTTATTAGGATGAATCCACCTGAGTTCATAGGTTCAAGCTTAATGAGGATCCAAAAAGTTTTGTTAGTGAGATTCAGAAGATCTTTCAGGTGATGCATTTTGGTGATTCAGATAGTGTTGAGATGGCTTCTTACCAGCTTGAGGTTGTTTCAAGGATATGGTTTGATCAATGGAAGAAGACTAGGGGAGAAAATGCACCATCTCTAGGTTGGGATGTGTTTGAAGATGCCTTCATGGGACGTTTCTTTCCTCGAGAATTAAGGGAGGCAAAGACCATAGAGTTCCTTAACCTGAAGAAGGATTCTATAAGTGTACAAGAGTACATCCTTTTAAGTTCACTCAATTGTCACGCTATGCTCCAGAGATTTTAGCTAATATAAGAAGGAGGATGAGCTTGTTTGTATTTGGACTATCCAATCTTTCGAATAGCCAGGATAATGATTCAAGTGCCACAAGTTGAGTAGGATAAGTTGAAGGATAGAGAAAGGTTTCGAGACAAGAGAGACAAGACATCAAACCATAAGTCCATCTAGTAGAGGACCAGAAATTAGAATCAATCATCCTTTCAGTAGAGGTCATCTGGACCAGCTCCATCTTCAATCAGTACACCCACACCTAGACATAGAAATAATCAGATGGGAAGAAAGTTTGGCCCGCGATCTCAAGGCAGTGTTGCCCAAGTATACCCTTCTTATCATGTTTGTAGAAAATGTGGTATAAATCATCTAGGTGAGTGTCTTTATGGTTAAGATGGGTGATATAAGTATGGCCAGACAGGTCATATACTCAAGGATTACCTCTCAACAAGAAGAGGAAATAGAGGTAACAAAACTCGGTCGACTACATCATCAGCTTTAGTAGGCCAAAATGCTCAGAAGGGAACCACTTATAGTGAAAATAGTAGTCAAAATCATTTATATGCATGGTCTTCTCGTCAGGATCAAGAAAATTTCCCAGATCTTATTACTGGTAAGTTAAAAAATTTCTCCATTGATGTTTATGCTTTGTTATACCCTGGTGTTATATTGTTCTTTGTAACCCCTTATGTTGTTGTAAAGTTTGTTTTCAATCCCCGAACAACTCTTAGAACCCTTTTCTGTATCTACCCCTGTCGGAGAGTCAATTTTTGACGAGCGGATATATAGGCATTGCACTATATCGATCGTTTATAAAGATACCACAGTTGATTTAGTAGAGATAGATATGATAGATTTTGATGTTATTCTAGGCATGGATTGGTTACATTCCTGCTATGCCTTAGTTGACTGCAAAACCAGACTAACAAAGTTTCAATTTCCAAATGAGCTAGTCTTAGAGTGGAAGGGTAGTTCTACTTTACCTAAAATTTGTTTCATTTCCTATATTAAGGCTAGGAAGATGATCTCTAAGGGTTAACTCTACCATATAGTTTGGGTCAAGGATTCTAAGCTCGACACCCCATCTCTTCTGTTGGTTCCCGTAGTATCTGAGTTTCCAAAAGTCTTTCCTGATGATCTTCCAAGAGTTCCTCATGATAGGGAGATAAACTTTAGGATAGATATTCTTCATGACACGTGACCTATCTCCATTCTTCTATATAGAATGGCTCCAGGTGAGTTAAAAGAGTTGAAAGACCTTCTAGATAATGGATTCATTAGGCCTAGTGTTTCTCCATATGGTGCTCCAATCCTGTTTTTGCATAAGAAACATGGCTCTCCACGAATGTGTATCGACTACCATCTGTTGAACAAAGACACTATTAAGAATAAGTATCCTCTTCCTGTAATTGATGACTTGTTCGACCAACTTCAGAGAGCCACCTACTTTTCTAAGATTGATCTCAGATCCGGGTACCACAAATTGAAATTTAGTTATTGTGATATCCTAAAGACAACCTTACAAACTCGATGTGGCCACTACGAGTTTCTTGTTATGTCATTTGGGCTAACCAATGCTCCAACAACTTTTATGAATCTTATGAACAAGATGTTCAAGATGTTCAAGAACTACCTTGACATATTCATTATTGTATTCATTGATGATATCCTGATATACTCTCATCGTGAAGAGGAACATGCTAGTCACCTCAATATTATTCTATAGACTCTCGAGGATAAACAATTGTTCACAAATTCGGCAAATATGAGTTTTGGTCGAGATAAGTTGCATTTTTAGGACATGTTGTTTCTAGAGAGGGTATTTAGGTTGATGACCAAAATATTGAGGCAACGAAGAACATGCCTAGGCCCACCACTCCAACAGACATTAGGAGCTTTTTGTGTCTAGCTAGTTATTATAGAAAGTTTGTTGAGGGGTTCTCATCTATTTTTCCCTCGTTGATCATACTAACACTAAAGAAGGTCAAATTGTAGTGGTTTGAGAGTTGTGAGCATATCATTCAAAACTTGAAGGCCTGATTGACTTCTTCTCTGGTTTTGACCTTGCCAGAGGGTATATATGATTTTTTGGTTTATTACGATGCTTCTAAAGTTGGTCTTGATTGCTTCGTGATGCAAACTGATAAAATTATTTCTTATGCTTCTAGACAACTTAAGGTTCATGAGAAGAACTATCTCACCCATGACCTGAAGTGAGCTACTGTAGTATTTGCTTTAAAAATCTGGCGTCATTATCTTTATGGTGTGCATATTGATGCCTTCGCAGATCATAAGATTTTACAATACGTATTTGGTTAGAAGGAGTTAAATCTCTGTCAGAGAAGGTGGCTCGAACTCCTCAAGGATTATTATATTAATGTGCTTTACCACCAAGGTAAGTCAAATGTTGTTGTCTATGCTCTTAACATGTTTTATATGGGGAGTTTAGCCCATATAGATGAAGGTAAGAGGGAACTGGTGAGGAAATACACAGACTTGCTTGATTGGAAGTTCTTCTCACTGATTCCGATAAGGGTGGTGTGGTAGTTCGGAATGGGTCTTGAGTCTTCATTGGTGATTGAGGTGAAGGAGAAGCAAGATAGTGATTCCATATTACTCCAGTTGAAAAATGCAGTCCGTAAACAGAAGGTGGAAATATTCTCAATTGAGGGAAATGAAATTCTTTAGTATCAATGAAGGTTGTGTGTTCCTGATGTAGATGGGTAGAAAGATCGATATTAACAGAGGCTCACAGTTCTAGAAACTCCATCCACACAAATTACACTAAGATGTACCGTCACTTGAGAGAAGTATTCTGGTGGAGCGGTATGTAAAGAGACATTGCAAATTTTGTAGCAAAGTGTCCTAACAGTCATCAAGTAAAACCGGAACATCAAAGGCCTGGTAGCATGGCTCAAGATATAAGTATTCTCATGAGGTAATGGAAGATGATTTATATGGACTTCATCACAGGCTTACCTCATACACGTCGACAACATAACTCTATTTGGGTTATCTAGATAGGATGACTAAGTTGGCTCACTTCTTGCCCGTTAAGACTTCAGATCCGCTAAAGATTATGCCAGACAGTATATTCAAGAGATATTAAAAATTCATGGGGTTCCTTTGTCTATCAATCTGATAGAGGCACTCAATCCACATCACATATCTGGAAGTCTTTTTAAAAGAGTCTAGGCACCCATGTGAACCTTAGTACAACTTTTTATCCACAAAGCGATGGTCAGGACGAGGAAAACATTCTGAATCTAGATGATATGATAAGATCTTGCATGATCGACTTCAAAGGTAATTGGGATGATCAGTTACCTCTTATTGAGTTTGCTTAAAATAATAGTTATCATTCCAGTATTCAGATGACTTTGTTTGAAGCGTTGTATGGGATAAAGTGTCAATCCCCTAATGGCTTGTTTGAAGTGGGTGAGGCTACGTTGATAGGACCAGACTTAGTCTATGGAGAAAGTGGCATTAATTAGAGAACAGTTAAAAAGGCCGAAAACTGGCAGAAATCTTTCTCTGATGTTAGAAGGAGATTCTTAGAGTTTGAGGTAGATGATTGTTTTTTTTAAGGTCTTGGGTGATGATTTTTGGTAAAAATGGGAAGCTTAGTCCCTGATATGTTTGCCACTACCGTATTCTGAGAAAAATTAGGAAAGTAGCTTATGAGCTATAGTTGCCTATGGAGTTAGTAGTCGTGCATCCTATGTTTCATATCTCTATGTTGAAAAAGTGTGTTGGAGATCCATCACTTATTGTTCCATTAGAAACTATTGGGGGTGAATGATATCTTTTCTTTCGAGGAAGTGCCGGTCCAGATACTAGATGGACAGGTTCGTAAGTTGAGAACCAAAGACGTAACGTCTGTGAGGTTATATGGAGAAATCAATTTCTTGAAGAGACTATGTGGGAGGCTGAAGAGGATATAAAGATGAGATACCCAGAGTTGTTCATTCTTCAAGACGATAGTGCTGGAAGTAATAGTTCTTGTCTTGTTTCAGATTCATCATCTATTCTTTATGTTTGAGTGTTTTAGTACATACACTCATATTCATGCCTCTTATTTTCTTATATGTGGTTGTGACCTTGTTAGAGAGAATAAGTTGATAAAAAGTGAGCTTGAGTTAGCTACTCTATCTTGATAATCATTCGAGGACGAATGATCCCAAAGGGGAGATATTGTAACGCCTCACAACTCCAAAGTAAAGATTTGAATAATCCTTCGTATTCATATAGGTCCAAAAACGATGATTTTTAAGTTTTAAATGTATGTAATGTACCTTACCAAGTGTCTCGGGTGTAGTTTAGGATCGTAATGTACCTCAACAACTAAGAAAAGTTCTAAACATTTCTATCGGCTAAATTTTCACATGAGTTCATAAAAGGGTCAACTTCAAACTACCGTATCTATTAGAATATAAAGTGTTAGGTAACCCATAACAATTCAAATTAAAGATCTATGAGTCTTGTTTACACCGCCGTCAAGTTAGCGTCAATCAAAGTTTTGAGTAAAATGTTATGATTGATTTACTAAAGACGCTCTAACCTGGAAAATGTTCCGCAATGGCTCCGCTATATGGAGATAAAACAAACGTTTCTGTCCATTCGAACTAAATTTCGTCCTCCAACTTTTATTATTTATTTTTTAAGGGTATTTTATACTAAAAACACTTGGGAAGTTATTTATATGACCTAAAACTTATAACAAATCAGTTTTTTCATAATTAAATCCTCTCATTCACTTCTAAAATTCTTCGCTCAAGAACTTCAAGAAACATCAAAGCTAGGGTTCATCTTTCAAGATTCTCCATCAGGCTTCCCTACTAAGGTATGTAAGACTTAAATGAGGAATTCCTTTCATCCTCATGTTAAATATTTCTCAATCTTCATGAACTTAATTTTATAATTAGGGTTATCAAATCTCATTCGAATTCGTCACATTTATGACCAAATTGCATGATTTCCTGGATTATTTATTCATGATTATGGATTCTTGATTATTGTACTCTTTTTTTTCTTTATACTTAGTAAGTTCTTTCATTTTCATTCTTATGAGATATTGACATGATATTGTTCTGATTTCATGATGCTTTTATTTCAACACAGGATTTTAGAGTCTTTATGCTATTACAAAAAATATTTTTGAATATGTATGAGCTATGTAAGTTCTAAGAGATTTTCTCATGATTTAAGTTATAAGCATGATTTTGAAAGATATATTTTAGAAAGTTTGAGCTCTGTGTCAACATTTATTCAGACAGGCAGTTTATCAAATTATGAGCATTTCATAGAACTATATTATTTTAGGAGTATTATTTAGCACTGAGAGGACGCATGTTTAGAAAATCCAAGCCCCATAACTACATGCTACCGTAGAATTTGAGTATGCTGCTTTGACAGTCAAATCCTTTAGCTTTTTGAGGCTCAGTTAGTGTATCCACATTAGACGGACATGTTTAATACCCTGGAAAGGTATAGGGTAGCCCACCCAACTAGGATCGTAAGTTGGACATCGTCAGCACACATGGTGTTTATCGGTTGTAAGAAACTCCCTAATAAAGCTACTATTAATTTTATGCACTTGTTTAATCATTAAGATCTTATTAGATATGACATTCATACATTGGTTTTGAAATACCTTTCATTTATACTATGATACTTTATGATTGTGATGGTTTCATCTTACATATTCATTACATTCCACGTACTGATTGCATATTTTTCTGCATCCTTTTATGATGTAGATTCATGCATTCGCTCTCAGACTCATGGCTATACAAGTTGCAGTATCCCAATCAGCAATTGGTGAGTCCTTCTCATTCGTGGACTTTATGAAGTATCTATTAGTTAGTCATTTCATTAGAGATAATATGTATTTTAAGGTAGCTAGGGCGTATGTCCCGGCAAAAAATTTTCCGCATTCCAGTTAGTAGAGGCTTATAATTAGACATAAATTGTTCAGTCTCATGGATCTTTTGATTATTCTGATCAGACTTATATTATGTATATGTTTCAGTCAAATGACTTTCATTTTCCGCTCGCATTTCATAAAACGTCAGATCAGTTCATTAGTAGAATGTCAGTAAGGGTCGGGTCATTCATTATCTTAATTTTTTATTACACCTAGGGTGTAGACTCGGGTCACGATAATAATTAAATACCCAATCGATTATTATTTTTTATTGACTTATATTGTATCAAATGGTAGTGATCCAAATTACCAAAAGTCACACAATGTTGTAAGAAACAATGGGTAATTTTAAAAGATGTGCTCCTCATTGATTAAAAAACTCTCTTTTTTTTCTTTATGATAATTATCCTTCTAATAGCTATAAAGAGATAGGGATGAAAAAATAAAACTAATTGAGCTTGCACGCATGAAGAAGTGTGGCAATTTTCAAGGCTTGATCTAAACTACCGCTTGAAATATTACTTTTTCAATTTTATTTCCGTTACGAAACTATTTAAAATAAAATAAAAAATAGTATAGAGAAGACTTCTTATTGCTTTTAGCCTTTTAATATTCACCAATTCTTTACCATGATGGAAACTCCTTTATTTAGAAAGGAGAACTAACTTGACCCCAAAGTTATGATTCTTAACTTTTCTCCAAAGAAATCTATATAATGGACATTTATTATGATAAAAATATATATTAGAACACACCCCCTTGAATGTCTATATAATAGATTATTCTTCTTGTAAAAACCTTACTAGATAAAATTCAGTGAAAGATATTCTAGTAAAGGAAAAAGAGTACACATATTTAATAATACACATCTTGAATGTCTCATTAAAAACCTTACAAGAAAACCACATTGGAATAAAATCTTGTGAGGAAAAAAAAGTACATCTTGTACAACATATGAGGACATCGATCTAAAGACTTGAATCTTTGCATCTGATCAATTTTGTGTACTATCTTCTTGAAAGTTGAAGTTGGTCAACACTTGGAGAATAAATCAAGCACATTGTCACTAGAACGAATTTGTTGCACGTCGATATCTGTCACGACCCGATTTCTCAAGTCATGATGGCACCTACTATAACCCACCAGCAGGTAAGCCAACCCGTAACCCGGAACAACAAGTAATGGGTCTGAGGGTAGAAACTAAACAAGAGTAGGCAATTACCAATATAAACAAGCGGAAGCAAACCAAAAACATATATACACATAAAGATCCCTCCCAGAACTTGGAAGTCACTAGTACAGAGCTACTAACAAAATGAGTACAAGTCCCAAAAGTGGACAACAGAGACT
>JAJOOO010080398.1:0-35933 GCA_029582685.1 Solanum piurae
AAGTCGTTATTTTTCCCAAACGGTAATCTTTCCGAAAAGTCGTTATTTTTCCCAAAGGACACAATGTTCTGGAAAAAATAGATTTTCTGAACAGACACGTTCCTTGCTGCAAATGGCTATAAATAAGAAGTCTTTTTCGGTTTTTTACTACTGAAAATTATTTTTTTCCTCTCTGCATACATTTTCTTACATAAATAAAATAGTCGATCGACTGAGTCTGTGTGCTCTTGTTGCTGTTATTGCGTTCGCTGAAGTTACTGAAGTTTGAGGTACCGCTACTTCTTTAACAGGTTAATCCGTTTTATCTTGGGAGGAATTAATCTGCAACCTCGGGTACAGTGAGGGGATTAAATTTCTTAAGGAAACACAGTGGTTTCTGTGGACTCGGATTAAAAATTATTCTGTCTATTTCATCTCTTTTCTGTTTCTGTATTTTTGACTAACCTGAATACAGGAGATAACAGAATATCCATAGACCATAGTCCATACCTCAATAAATAAATATATAAAATCAACCAATAAGCCAAAACAAAAAAATATTTATAACTTTCATGTTCATGTAATCAGTGAATAGAATGAAAATTTTCATTTGAAAAAAAAATCATTAAGAGAAATGAATATACGAGTTAAATCAGCTAAATATACGAGCACATCAACAAATACCAAAATCAAAGCATATAGAATTCTGAAAAATAATTATAAAAAAAAAAAACATACAAGAACTTACAAAGGTTGCCACAAATGGTTGAATCACGAGACACGAATGGAGGAGAGAATGAAATGATCCACAGAGGTCGAAGGACCACCAGAAGCATCGAGCAGCGACATCAAGCAGGAGCACTGTAAGCAGCAAAACGAGACGTAAGTACTCCGTTGAAAGAGAAGACTAGGAGGAAAAAATAGAATATTGAAATTCCTAGAAAAGATGAATTTTTTTATTTGTTGACTTTACAATTAGAGATTTAAAATACAAAATTTTAATCCTTATGAAATGTCGTTGTTTGTTCTATTTACTTTAATAAAAACCCTTAAAAATTAGAAAAAAAAATTGATGCTCGCTGGATTCGAACTCGTGACCAAGCCCACAATAAGCGATTTCCTGGACTCAGTTTACCATTGAGCTACTCCTTTGACATATGCTCAGGGGGTTCAATTTTAAATATACACACGTAAATAAAAAGTCGATCTTATATATACAGCGTAATTTTCTTATCGAGGGAGTTCAGATGAACCCCCTCGACACATTGTACATCCGCCCCTGGATATATCATATGATTAAGTAGTATACAACATTTAACATATTGTGTGTATATTTATCTTACAACACATAATATAATAATGTGGACATCCATTTTACAAAAATTGAGAGATAGTTTCAATATTTTTTGTCTCATCATTTGGAAAAAAATGGTATCAGAGCCTTATTAATCTTATTACTGACATTCCTTTTAGATAAACGTAAAATTCAAATATGGTAAGAAAATCATAACAAAATTATAACAATAATTTGGGCCTACCACATCATTGATATATGAAGAGAATCTTTCCCTTCCCAATAACCATGAACCCCCACCCCCTCCCATTAATTTTTATTAGATTTGAGTTTGTAGTTAAGAGAGTTAGATATTTCTCGTAGTTTGATTAGTGAAAACTGAACTTTATCAATTTCTTTTTCAATAACTCAATAGTCAATGTAAAGAACACATGATTGTAGAACTTGATATACTATATAAATTCGAACAAATTTATCTTGTTTAATATTTACTTAATAATTTTTATGAGTTATATATAAGTAGAAATTAGTAATTTTTATTGAAAATTATTTTCAATTAAATGAACTAAACTTTAGCATAATAAGTTGTTTAAGATTAGAATAAATTTGAAATTTATATTTTTGATAGGTTGTTTTAGTTGTTGAGATATTTTAGAATATTTGAATTTTAAATTATGTAGATTTTGTGTTTAAGTTGGCTATTTAAGCTCTTATATGCTTAATAAAATAATTGATGTTATAAAATAAGTATCAATGCTAAGATAACAAGAAAGATGGATGAAAAATAGTATGTGCATTATTTTTTCCACTCACTCATGCTTCTCTCTTTGTTACAAGAAGAGGAGGTATACATAATTGTATATACAATTGGGTACCAAGTGTGATACATGGACATCTATTTGTCATGTGTATAATTTCGGCACCAAGTATATCACATGGTTAACTAGTATACAACACTTAACATATTGTGTATATTTATCTTACAACACATAATATATTAATGTGGACATTCATTTACAACAATTGAGAAATATTTTCAATCTTTTTTTTGTAGCCTCATCTTTTAAGAAAAAATCAAATGTGGTATGAGAGCCTCATTGATCTTATATATTCTTTCCAAAAAAGTAAAAAACATTTATGATAATATTGACTTTCCTTTTAGAGAAACGTAAAACTCAAACGTGGGAAGAAAATCTTAACAAAATACTAACAGTTATTTGGGTCTATCATATCATAAATATGTGAAGAAAATCTTTTTTTTCCCCCAATAACCATGACCCTCGCCCCTCCCATTGAATTTTATTAGATTTGAGTTTATAATTAAGAGAGTTAGATTTTTCTCGTAGTTTGATTGGTGACAATTGAATCAATTACTTTTTTTAATAACCCATTAGTCAATGTAAATAGCATATGATTGTAGAACTTGATGTACTATATAGATTCGAACAAATTTATCTTGTTTAATATTTACTTAATAATCCCGCTGAGTGAAATATAAGTAGATATTAGTAATTTCTATAGAAAATTGTTTTCACTTAATATACTTAATATAATGATTGATGTTATAAAATAAGTATCAATGCTAAGAGAATAAGAAAAATGGGTGAAAAATAGTATGTGTATTATTTTTTTTCTTTTCACTTACTCTTGCTTCTCTCTTTGTTTTAAGAAGAGGGAATATATATAGTTGTATATATTTGGGTACCATGTGTGATACATGGATATCTATTTGACATGCAATTATTTTGGGTATCAAGTATATCATATGGTTAACTAGTATACAACATTTAATATATTGTGTGTATATTTATCTTACAACACAATATATTAACGTGGACATCTGTTTTATAATAATTGAGAAATAATTTCAACTTTTTTTTGTTGCCTTATCTCTTTTAGAAAAATCAAAAGTGGTATCAGAGCTTCATTGATATTATCTCTTCCTTTGACTTTCCTTTTTTTTTTTTAGAGAAATGTAAAACTAAATTGTGATAAAAAAAATCATAACAAAATTCCAATAGTTATTTGGGCATACCATATCATGAATATGTGAAGAATTTTTTTTTCTTCCCAATAACCATGACCCCCTACCATTCATTTTTATTAGGTTTAATTTTGTAGTTAACATGAGTAGATTTATCTTGTAGTTTGAATGGTGACAATTGAACTTTATAAAAAAAAAATCAATAATTCAATAGTTAATGTAAAGAATAGAGCACATGATTGCAAAACTTGATGTACTAAGTAAGCGTTTGGCCATGCAATATCATATTACGATATGAAATCATGAGATGGAATCAACGTTTGGACTTGCGATTTCACGTTGATTCCATCTCATGATTTCATATCATGAGATGCGATTCCATATTCTCCAAAAATCATGATATAAGAACTCCATATCATGATTTGAGATTTTTTAAATACGAAAATTGATCCACAAGTTTATATTTTGTTAAAACAATCCACATTTATATCTACTAACCATTTATTTCATATGTAAATAAAATTTATAATCACATCATTACTTTTTGAAATTTATTATTCTCACCAACATAAAATTTATTATTGTCAACAACATATAGTCACTTTAACTCATACCAACTGATTGTTGAGTAATAAATTTTTTCTCTTAATTTACTCCAACACCTAATTTATAACTTCTACTATTTTATATTTATTACAACTTATAGTTATATCTATTTGAACAATAGAGTAGATCAAATTGATGCAATGAAGGTGTTCTCTTAATTTACTCCAATAAATTGATGCAGTGAAAGTTAGGTTTGATAGGCTTAAACCTAATTTAATGCATAATTATTTATGCTTAATCATACAATTTAAAAGAGCAAAATATTTTTTTAGAAAATTACGTGATATGATAGTTCTTAAATTTAACTATATAGATAATAATTTTTTCAACGTGTATTGAAGTTTTTAAGAATAAGAAGAGATAATTATTATTCCTAAATTAATGCTACAACATATTATCAATTTATCTTAAATTAAGGATTCTTTTTCATCCTTAAAAAAAATACCACAAAAATAACATTAAATATAATTAGAAAATAAGTATTTAATGTTGAGGGTAAAATATGAAAAAATATTATTGTCTTTTCTTTTATATGTAAAAAGTGACAAGTAAAAATCTAAAGCAATATCGCATGTCCAAACAGTTACTAGGACACTACAATTTATGTTCAATTTTTTTATTGAATTAAAGTTTGATGAATTAAAGTTAGAAGAAGCAGTTACTTAAGTAGAGACAAATAACTTTGTAATAATTTATTATGCGATTTTATAAATTTTTGTTGATTTGGTAATATTGAATAAATAATTTGTGCTATTTTAATAGTTTTACAACTTATGAGATTCTTATGTTTATGAGAAAATATACAACACAAAAATTACATATCGCATGTCCAAACAAAGCTTCAATTTTATGTCATGATTTCATATTATGATACCATATCATGATTCCATATCGCATGGCCAAACGGACCCTAAAAACAGATTTATTTTGTTTAATATTTAGTACATAATCCTATTGAGTCAAATATAAGTTTACATTAGTAATTTTTATTGAAAATTGTTTTCAGTTAATACAATAAAATTTAACGTAATACATTTTTTAGGTTTAGAATAAATATGAAGTTTATTACTTTTGGTAGGTCGTTTTAATTGTTGAAAGTTCAGATATTTTGGAATTTTTGAATTTTTAATTATGTAGATTTTATGTTTAAGTTAGTTATTTAAGCTCTTATATTCTTAATAAAATGATTGAGAGATATTTTCAATATTTTTTATTACCTCAACTTTTAGAAAAATCAAAAGTGATATCAGAGCCTTTTTAACCTGTTAAAGACATTTTTAACCAGCAATGACTATTTGATACTCGAGTAATAGTGTAATAACTCAAAAGGTCATTTTATAAAAAAATTAAAATTATCATTTTACCCTTCCCGATTGTTTCATCGAGTCGTTTCTAGTTGATTTGTGAAATCAATTTTAAGTTTTGAGTAAAAAGTTGTGAATTGTGGAAATTTTAGACTTTGGAAAGTCTAAAATTGTTAAAAAATGGTTGTCGTTACCTTTTGAATTTTTGAGTCTCGGAATGAAATTCCATCGATTCCATTAGTTTCAAAATATGAAATTTGGTCTAAGAGCTTCGTCGGTTTCAGATTCAGAGTTTTTTCGTGGAATTGGGGTCCTAAGTTGGAAATTATTGAGGTTTTAGCTTTTGGGTTGACTTTGGTCAATATTCGGGGTTTAGATGCTCAAATAAGATTTTCGACAATTTCATTAGACTTGAGGGATAATTTTAGGCTTAGGGGAGGTCTTGGTTGAATTTTCAGAGGCCCCAAGCTTGTTTTGGCCTTCTTAGGCATTATATTATTTCATTATGACTTTCACGGATTTTGTATCAAGAAAACCTCAGATTATGTTTTGATGGTCCCATTAAGTCTGAAACATCGAGTTTAGTCATATAACATATTTGGTTTGTGTGTACGGGGTTTCAACGAATCCCTAGGATCTATTTTGAGGATTTTGTGTTGTCTGGTTTTTCTATTTGAGTTTTGGTGCCAACCCTCTGCGTTTGCGGATGAGAAAATGTGGGGATCCCTGCGTTTGTGGAGGATCGACCGCGTTCGTAGTGGGTCAAGATATTGACCTACGCATTTGCAGGAGTTTTGATGCGTTCGCGGAAAGGAGTCTGTGTAACACCTCAAAATTTTTTAAGTTAAGACTCGAACCGTTCTTCATTTGTGAACTAGATTTTACTGAGTGGTTTAAATTTTCATAGGTCTTAAGGTCACTAGATATAACATCTCGAGTTCCGAAAAGAACTAAAGAGAAATTCGTTCAAGTTACCTATTAATTTTCTTAAGTTTTGGGTCGACTTCAAACGAACATATATTTTAGCACATAAAGAGTTAGGTGGTACATGATCTATAAAATTAAAGGTCTTTGATTCCTCTTTCCAACGCTAACGAGTTTGCTAAAATCTGAGTTTGGATGAAGGAGTTATGCTCGTTTGAGTGCAGCCTCTCTAGATTGAAATCAGTTTTATTCATTCCAAAAAGCGTTAGGGGTTTTGAGAGCAAGTTCAAAAGGAGAAAAGAAGAGGTTTCAAGAGTTCTTCAAGAATTTGGGGAAATTGCCAATAACTTAGTTCTTTCGAGGTATGTAAGCTTTCATAGTGTTGAGTTTATTCGCCCTCACATCAATCATGTAAACTTTTACCATGGATTCGTTCTTGAAGTAGATTTATTGAGTTCTTAAGGTTTTAGCTTCATTCTTTATCAATGGAATCTTGTTGAGTTCTTGAGGTGAAGTTCTTGCGAATGAGTAATATTTCTTGATAGATTTTGAGCGAGGTCTTGATAATTTCATGTTGAGTTTATGAATCCAAGAGAATTTGGAGGAAATCATTTGATTCTAGATGAGTTAGGGTTTGAAAGAGAACAAAAAAATTCATTGGGTTTTTTGGGCACAGGGTGGGGTGACGCACCACCAAGGCGCCAGAGGGGCTGGCGCCCTGTGCCTGCAGTGCGCCACAAAGTGGCTCCAATTGTTTAGGGGTTGGCGCCCTGCACCAAGAATGTGCCAGGGTCGCCTGCCTCCATTTTTCATTTCTTATGCGTCCTTTTAAATCGTGTCTTCATTCTCTTCTTATTATTCAATCCTAAAGTATTCATTAATCATTGAAAGATACTACATATTCTAATCATATCTCTTAAATTTACTTTTCAAATTAAAGAGAGATTAAGAGGAAAGTTCAAGAGGTCCCTTTTCAAGTCAGTTGAGAAGTCTTTTGAAATTAACCTTAGACTTAAGCTAAATCTTGAGTAAAAGAGTATGAGAATGAGAAGAGTTGCATTTACGAGTTTCTATATTGTCATTGAGATCCTTGAGTTGAGTTGTTCATCCCCATAATTTCTCATGAACTCTATGAATTGAATATCATTGAGATGAGTAGTACCGTTGAGTTCTGAGTACTGAGTTTTCATATTACTATTAAGATCCCTGAGTTGAGTCGTTCATGCCCATAATTCTACATGAACCATATGAATTGAGTTATAAATTTTGAGAAGCTTTTTAAAACCAATATTTGAGTTTTAATTTGAGTTTTGAGTAAGTAAAGAGGAGTTTGAGAAAGAGTATAAGGGAACCATGTATTTCCCAATTGTTTCATTTTTACATGAAGAAAGAGAATATTATTTTGAGAAAAGCGAAACTTTGATTTCTAAATGAGTTATGAGTTCAAAGATATTTCAAGAGCAGTTACCTCTTTTAAGAGGTTAGTTTGAGCAATTATTTCAAACCAGAGGAAGAGTTATGTTTTTAAGCATATGAGCATGGGTATATAATATTGAGAGTATTATTGAGCACCGATATGGGAATGAGTTCAGGAAACTCACATTCCTCATAAACCATGTATGCCAACATGGGTATATGATCATATTTTTTAGATGAATCCTAAGTGTCTTTGGTCAGAGCTTAGTGGATCCACTTAGTTGAGGATGTTCTATACCCAGACAAAGTATTGGACAGTTCTGGAAGTGTGGACGAGACACTGTATCATCACCTAGCTCATAGTAATGGTTGTCGGTTAGAGAATCTCCCAAATAAGAGTAAAGAGTTTATTATTGTACTTTTTATACATTTTGAGTTCTTGTCTACTGTTTACAAAGCTTTATATATGACATCTTATTATTATTGCTTTATAATGAGTTGAGTATTCTTGAGTTGAGTTGAGTATTCTTGAGTCATATTAAGTTGAGACGAGGTGAGTATGTCTTCCCTTTTATTAGTTCAAGCTTATATTTATGTTTCAGAGTTCTCCTTACATGCTCGTACATTCAATGTACTGACGTCATTTGGCCTGCATCATGAGATACAAGTACTTAGGATCATCAACAGGCATTTCGTTGAGGTCATGTGACATTCTAGTCAGCTTTGGTGAGCCTTCTTATATTCAGAGGGCTTTACCTTTACCTTACAATTAGTAGCTTTGAGATATCGTGGGTCTTGTCTTGATATCCTTCTGTAATAGTAGAGGCTTCATAGATAAACAGAGTTGAAAAGTTTTTCAGTATTTACTTTCTTTTGAGTTGTTTACAAACTATGAGTATATCTATTGAGTATTGTTCAGACTTTTTTAAGTTGAGTATTTAAGTTCAATGAATTTAATTCAGCTTTAAGGTTAGGTATGCTTGAGTTAGTCTTCCGCTTGTAGTCAGCCAGAATGAGGATTCACCTGGGGACCAACAATGATTCTCGAGTACCAGTCACGTCCAGGGTGCAGACTCAGGTCGTGACAGTCTGCATTCGCGAAGGACCACTTGGCAAAATGTTTTCTAAAAGCAGGTTTCAACCCCATTTTCTCTATTTTGTGTTTTCAAGCTCGGTATTGGCGATTTCAAAGTGGGTTTCAAGAAACTTAGATTGGGTAACAAATTTTAACTCCCCTTCATTATTATTCCATGATCATGGAAAGATTTTATCAATTAATTTTCTAATTTGAATTCAACCCTTGGGGTTTTTTCAAGAATTTGAGCTTTAAGAAGAAATGATGATTTTGGGTGAAATACAACTCCATTTTCGAAGTGGTTTCCACCAATGGATTCTCAAAGTTTTAGGTAACATATTTATGTAACAATTTTCAGATTCAAATCTTATTTTCAGAAATGAGTTTTTGAGCCGATTTGACCCATTTGATATGAGTGTTCTTAGTTTCGAAATATCACTGTGAATCCTTGTTCGACTAGATTGTGTTGATTTGGATATCATTCAAAAAGGAAAATCTCAAGTCTCAGATTGATTTGTGATTGATTAAAGCAAACAAACTTCTAACCTTGTTAAAACTTATAGAATCTTGAATCCTCCTTGTTGTATGTGTTGGAGAATAAAGAGAATGAGGTAACGGGGGTAAGTTGCTCAAATTGAATAACCCTAATGATAGCTATGAGATTAATGAAAAAAGCAACGTGTTGATAATGTTGTATTGTGTAGTGTGAATTACCTTGAGTGTTAAAATTGAATTGGTGGTTGATGAAATGCTTAATAGTATTGTTATGGATGTATATTACTTGATTTTGTCATTTCCTCATTATTAGGTAAACATGCCTAATTACATCGATTCTGGATCACTATGATAAGATGAATTGTGATTATGCTGAGGTCAATTTTGGTAAGTGTTATTGATGTCGAGGTCTGTTCTAGCAAAATGTTATTGATACCGAGGTCTAGTCTGATAAGTGTTATTGAGGTCGAGGTTGCTTTCGACAAATTTATGGATCTTGGGTGTTGATGTGTCCGAGATTTAGACTCATTTAGGGCTTTATTTATATAGATTTAGTGTTCTCAAATGCTTAATTTGTACCAATAACTGATGTAAAACCCTTGATTTCTAGGTATATGGATTGAGGAACAAAGCAATGATACTAATTTGCAAAAAGGAACAAAATAGGCTGAAAGAATGAAGAAAGGCAAGCCTGGTGATCGCCAAGTCCACTTGGCGAGTCGCCGAATGGCTACTTGACCGCCTAAAGTTCTAGTGTGTCAAGCCCTGAAGGAAAGAACCAAGTTGGTGAGAGAAATGAGCAGTTGGCGGATCACCGAGTGGTTCCGCGATGCAGTGTTAGATCACCCAAAGTTACAGACCTTGAGGATGTTGAATGCTAAGGCAAAAAGGCGATGAAAGTTACCAAAGGGCGGCTCACTGAGTGGTTCGGCGAGCCCGACTTACTTCACCGAGTGACTCTTCGCAGCACATTTTGGGCGACTATAAATACATTTTTGAATATTTAGTTTAGCATCTGAGCTCATATATTTTTAGTCTATTATTGAGTTTTGAACTGGTGAGATAATTTTCTCTAGTTTTTCCTAAGTTTTGAAGAATTAAAGTTTTTCACTTTTGAGAAATTGGAAGTGGGTCTTTGCGATTCTTCGAATTGAAGCATTGTAAGGACGAATATACACTTACCCAGTTGATGGATAATCAATTTGGTAATTGTTTTTACCTTTTTATGATGTCTAGCTAAAACCCCAATTCTTGGGGTGTAATTATGTGATTATGGGCTTATTTAGTTTATGGGTATTGTTAATTGTTAGTTTAAATGTTGTTTAAAAGTGAGTTTAATCATTAATTGTGGTTTAATTTAAGAATTGTAGTTGCAAATGCAGTTCTACCCTTGTGTTTTTGGATTTCTCGAGAGAGAGAGGTTTTAAAACTAAACTTATTGATTGATGGTCTGTGGGTATTGGGTTGATCTGGGTTCAGCTCGAGAGAGTGAATGGACTAAGGTGTGGGCTATTCTTATTTTGCATGTTTGTTGATGTGCGAGAGAAATCAACTTGATTCGAGGTAAATTGTTCGAGAGAAAGTTTACCTCATCTATAGCCTAGCGTACTCACTAATATCTAGCTAATTACTAATAGTTGCAATTACCCATTATTAGCCTATAATCGAATCACATCCCAAGAACATGTCTCATTATTGCTATTTCGTATTGTTTGCCACTGTCTGTAGTTGATAATTCCAAACCAAAACCACCCATTTGACATTCGTGTCACCTCCTGATTTGAATGATGTCTTTATTTGATAATTTTTATTACTATGATTGATTTGATCATGTTCATACTTCCCTATTGAATCTTAATTATGTACCGCTCCTTGTGGGATTCAACCCCAACTTATTAAGTTGGGTTTTATACTAACTAGCGATCGTTGACACGTTAAATCAAAATGGTGCCATTGCCTGGGAGTGGTGTTGTTTGAGATTCTTTTGGTGAAGTTGAATTTTGTTCTTTTTAGTCATAGTTGAATCTACTTATTTTGAGTTTTGGTTTTTGTGTTGTTGTTTTAAAAGAGAGGAAATGAGTGTCAACGGAAGCAATGGTAGCCAAGTGGGCCACCAAGATGACATTGGAAACCTTAACGATGTCAATAAACCGAATGTCAATGACCCAAATCTTGTGGGTGGAGTTGGTGTCATTTGCTTGCCTCCGGCTGAAGGGAACGTTGTGTTCCATTACAAGCACCACATTGCAGCTCTTTCAATTAAAAAGGGTTGTTTGGTGGGTTGACTCATGAGGATCCCCATGAGCATATAAGGAACTTTGTTGATGTTTGCGGGTCGTTCTCCTTTAAGAACATATCTCAAGAGTCGATCCGGTTGAATTTGTTCCCATTTTCTTTAATGGGAGAAGCATGTAACTGGTTGGCTAAATTGCCAAGAGACTCTATCACTTTATGGGAAGAGCTTGTCACCGCATTCCAAGTGCGATTTTCCCTCCTTCAAAGTTGATGACACTTAGGGACAACATCCAAAGCTTCAAGCGTTTGTAGGGTGAGCCAATCCATGAGACTTGAAGGCCCAAAGATTTTGAGGGTGGCTGGTCTGAGGGTATGCTCTCTCGTATTCTCAACAAGGTTGAAGGGTCCGATAAAATTTTGAAGGAGATGAAGGAAGATGTATCGACACTTACCCAGACGGTGACTTCTCATTCCATCTCTATCAAGCAGTTGGAGACCCAAATGGGTCAAATTTCTTCTCATTTAAACTCGAGACAACAAGTGGGGTTGCCTAGTGATACTATGGTAAACCCAAGAATGAGGTTTGAGCGAGGACTTGCGTCGTGCCACAACGTTAACTAAGGCGCTACTTGGGAGGCAATCCAAGGTTTTATTTGCTTTCTTTTTGTTTTTGGAATAATCGTGTGTTGATTGTGCATGTGAAAAAGTGGAATGTGTTTGAGATATGCAGTTTGGCGAGCAAAAATTCCAGTCGGTGACTCACCAAAGAGGTCGGAGAGCCCGACTTGGGCCGCCGTTGGACTGAGGAAAATATCAGGTTGGAGTCTGTAAAACTCGGCAGGCCCATGGATAAGTTGGCGAATGGCCGAACAGGTCGGCAAGCCCGACTTTGTCCACTATTTGGACCCCCACATTAACTAGAGGTCCTGTAAAACTCGACGAGGTAAGTAACCACTCGGCGTGTCACCGAGTGGTTCGACGAGAAAAAATAATATCACTGAAAGGGCGTGAACTGAACGAGATTAAAAGGCCAAAGGTTTAAACTTTCAAACTCTTTCACAGTCCCTCACTTTTTAACTTCATACAATCACACAAGCACTCTATATTTCCTATATTTTTGCATTTTCTTACTTTTTGGTTGTTGATCTTGTGTTCGGAGTTGGAAATCTTTGCTGCCTAGCTTTACAAATTCATCTTTCGGTACAAAGGTTAGTTTTCTGAATCCCAACTCTAAATTAGCAGTTAAACTCAAATGCATTATTATAAATTGTGTTGATGTATGCTGGGACTCTCTGAATTCGTAAATGTGTGCTAGTTTGCCTTTTCTAGTTTTGATATTGTGCCTAAATTGCCTAAATTGTTAACTTCCCGAATTATATGCTCTAAAATTGATCATAAATTATTGGGTTGTGCTATTTTGTTGTTGGGTCTAGTCGGGTGAATTCTGAGTAATCCAAATTGTGATAAATGACATGATTTGCCCAATGATGGAGCGTTTGACATCATTCTTAAGGGCTAAAGTTGTCAAATGGCCAATTTTGGCCAAATCGGGGGAAGTCTGAGTACCCCAATGGCATGAGTCTAATGGTTCTGGGCTTAATTGAAAATGTGTGTTGTTTGATTTTGTTTTAGGGGGCTGCGGGGTTGATTTTAGAAGTCGAGGTTGAAAATAGGCACGTGGGGCGGTTTGGCGAGTTGGGTCGAGCTCGTAGAACCACTCGATGGTTCACCAAAATCCCCCTAGTTCACCTTTAATTTCATGCTTTTATTGAGTTTGGTTCTGTAACTTTAGGCGAGAAGCCTGAGCTCATCGAATGCACTCGACGACTCGCTGAAAGTCTTTTTTGAATGCCCTTTCTGTGTCCCTAACCCCTAAAATGCACTGTAACTTTCAGCGGGCTTGTATGTGCTCGCCGAATGAGGTCGGCGATTCGCCAAAAAGCCTTTCCTATCGCCGGCATGCCATTTTTCTGGGAAATCTTTACGTCAATCCTTTCGAAGAGCCCTTTCTGGCTCACCACATTGATTCGGTGACTCACCGATTAATTCGATGAGTCTTTCTACAGTTTATTTTCTGTATTTTCTTGAATCGTTCTAACTTATTTTATTGTGTTTTACAAATATGGATAGACCAAAAGTGGAAGGTAGAGATATGTCGCTCCGCAAGAGGGCAAAGGGAATTATCATAAATGAGGATGCAGCTGCATCCAAAGGAAAGGCCACAAAGATGCCTACCACCAATGGGAAAGAGAAAGGGAAAGGCAAGGCACTTGCTCCTGCATAACCGGAGGTCATCT
Organism: Solanum piurae; assembly: GCA_029582685.1. NCBI lineage: Eukaryota > Viridiplantae > Streptophyta > Magnoliopsida > Solanales > Solanaceae > Solanum > Solanum piurae. Next base: position 13,610 of record JAJOOO010080398.1, read on the forward strand.
TCGATAGTGAGAGGATATATGCCACTCACCTAACCACTTCTGAGAGTGAGGATAAGCACCAGGATCCTTAGGCTGTAATTTCTGAGCCTGATGATGATGAGCTACTGATGACCCGGAGTGCTGAACTGCGTTCCAAGAAGATGCATGATCCGTTTAGGATCCGATTATCCCAAGCTGCTACTCATCCTTCTGTCCCATACCAGGTTGTGGTCCCAGCACCATTTGCACAAGGTCCTCCTCCCCGGTCTATGAACAGACTAAAGACCGAGGGATTGAAGACCATCATCGAGGAAAAGAGGTTGTCTACGGATGGAATGATAGACAAATACCCAGAGATCTGGAGCTGCTTGAAATCCCACAAGTTCCATATATTCACTAGACCCCGTGGCCCTTACATTCTAAATTGGATCTGGGAATTTTACACTGCCTACGGAGCGCTAGTGCCACAAGGGAAGAAGTAGGCCGCTAAATTCCAGCCGATTTATTATATGGTTGTTAGGGGCAAAAAATTAAAGTGTGATAGTGATGCTATCAATGCAGTTCTGGAGTGTACAAAGGATATTGAGGATGACTGTCAATCCATGATCAAGACGACAACGCTGGAGAAACAAAAGAAGAAAGAAAAATAAAAAGAATGAAAAAGTTGTGAAAGTTGCAAAAGAAATGGGGTGTCAGGTTTTCCATGAGAAGTGAATAATTGGGTGAATTTTGAGCATGAGTGAAAATGTTGAAGAAAAGGGAAGAAAGTGATATTCATACCACATTTCATGAGGATAGCAGCCACTGAGTCTAAATGACCATACCTTTACACTCATCCCCGTTACAAGCCTTGAAAACATCTTTTTGATCTTGAGTGAGCTGAAGTGAATGTTGATTGGAAAATAAGGGCAAACCTATGGGAAAATTCATGCATATATTCATCTTTGTGAGTGTGAGAGTTGTATGTGATTCCCGAGCTATAAAGTGTTGAACAATTGTGTGTGAATATGGAATCATCTGTGTTGTGAGGGCAATTGAGTACCTTGTTGAGCTTGAACTTGCATTTGAAGCAAGTATTGTGAACTTGAGAATCTTTGATAATGGTAAGTCAATACTTGAATATTTGAGTTCACAATTGATCCTTGCATGAGTAAGTTGAGGCTTGTTGTGTGCATTCATGTTTGAGTCTTTTGTATCACTGTTTGAGACATCCTTTTTGAACTGCTGAACTTGAGTTTTACTTGAGGACAAGCAAAAGTTTAAGTTGGGGGTGTTGATGAGTTTGATATTTGGACTCATTTAGGGCTTTATTTATATAGATTTAGTGTCCTCAAATGCTTATTTTATGCCAATAACTGATGTAAAGCCCTTGATTTCCAGGTATATGGATTGAGGAACAAAGCTAGGACACTAATTTACAAAAAGGAACAAAACAAGCTGAAAGAATGAAGAAAGGCAAGTCTGGTGATCGCCAAGTTCACTTGGTGAGTCGCCGAATGCAGTGTTAGATCACCCAAAGTTGCAGACCTTGAGGATGTTGAATGTCAAGGCAGAAGTGTGATGGAAGTGACCAAAGGGTGGCTCACCGAGTGGTTCGGCGAGCCCGACTTACTTCACTAAGTGACTCTTCGCAGAACATTTTTGGCGACTATAAATATATTTTTGAACATTTAGTTTAGCATCTAAGCTCATATATGTTTAGTCTATTATTGAGTTTTGAACTGGTGCGACAGTTTTCTCTAGTTTTTCCCAAGTTTTGAAGAATTGAAGTTTTTCACTTTTGAGAAATTAGGAGTGGGTCTTTGAGATTCTTCGAATTGAAGCATTGTAAGGAAGAATCTACACTTACCTAGTTGATGGATAATCAATTTGATAATTGTTTTTACCTTTTTATGATGTCTAGCTAAAACCCCAATTCTTGGGTTGATTATGTGATTATGGACTGATTTAGTTTATGGGTATTGCTAATTGTTAGTTTAAATATTATTTAAAAGTGAGTTTAATCATTAATTGTGGTTTAATTTAAGAATTGTAAATGCAAATACAGTTCTACCCTTGTATTTTTGGCTTGCTCTAGAGAGAGGTTTTAAAACTAAACTTATTGATTGATGGTATGTAGATATTGGGTTGATATGGGTTCAGCTCGAGAGAGTGAATGGACTAAGGTGTGAGTTGTTCTTATTTTGCATGCTTGTTGATGTTCGAGAGAAATCAACTTGATTCGGGGTAAATTGTTCGAGAGAAAGTTTACCTCCTCTATAGCCTAGCTTACTCACTAATATCTAGCTAATTACTAATAGTTGCAATTACCCATTTGTCTATATTAGCCTATAATCAAATCATATCCCAATAACCCGTCTCATTATTGTTATTTCGTATTGTTTGCCACTGTTTGTAGTTGATAATTCCAAACCAAAACCCCCCATTTGACATTAGTGTCACCCCTTGATTTGAATGATGTCTTTATTCGATAATTTTTATTTTTATGACTGATTTGATCATGTTCATACTTCCCTATTGAATCTTAAACACGTACCGCTCCCTGTGGGATTCGACCTCAACTCATTAAATTGCGTTTTATACTGACTAGCGATCATTGACACTTAGAATTGGATGAAGTTTCCTTGAAACATTAATCAGGTGTTCCCCATGGCTCCCGATTTGATATTTGTGATTGATGACCTTGATGTTTGTGATTTATGAAATTGATTATCATGATTGATGAACTTGATACTTGTGATTGATGAACTGTAAGTGTTGAACTGTGATTATGGAATCTTGTGAATTGTGTATCATGAATTGTTAGATTGAGTTGATTTTTGTGCAGGTTATAATTGTGGCAGTTTGGTCGAGATGAAAGGAGTTTTCGTAGTCTAGCTAGTTTTACCTTATGTTTAGTGGGTTTTTTGCTGAGTACCATAATATTTGGTACTTACTCCTTGCTTCAACACTTGTGTAGGTTTCGCGCCTGCATTTGTGTGATTCCCCTTCTTCTATCTACATCAGAGGCTTTCAGTGGATACTTGAGAAGTAGTTGCTTGTCATTCGGTGGGCCCTCTTGTTCTTTACTTATGTTATTATTCTATTCGAGAGACAGACATAAACTTGTATTTATCTTTTCAACTCCGTTTTTATTCATTAGTGGTTTGTACATATATATGACAACCAGGTTTTAGAGATATTTTGAAAATGGCTAAGTTTTCCGCGCTTATGTTATTGTTAGTTTATTTCCGCATTTCTACCATATTATTGGATTGTAGGATGACTTGTCTTGTTGGGGATTAGACGAGTGTCACCCCGTCCATTTTTTAATTGTGACACATAGTTATTGGATCAGATTGGAAATTGATTGGCTGTCAGAATTGAGTTCAAATTAGCCCATTTCAATCAAAATTGAGTCCTTTGACAATTTTTTTACATAGAAAAATAATAAATAAATATGAGAAATGATCTTAATATATATATATATATATATATATATATATATATATATTCTTCTTTTAACAACAATGGTTATAAACACTCTGGTGTGGATAGAAAATTACAAATTTCTAATCAATAAATTGAGATGGGCGTAAACTGAAAATTCTTTTATTCATAAAAATAATTTCCCATTCTAATATATCACACTAATAGCTTTTAGTTCATTCAAAACTCAAACTCGAGACCTCGGGACAATGGTTCATGAACTTTACCATTGTACCACACCAACAATCAGGTGCAGAGCTAGAATGCCCCTAGAATGTAGGAACTCAATAATTTTGGCCTAAACCTTATATTAATCTCAAGAAATATATTTAATGTGTACAAATTATTAATTTAGAATCAATCAATTCAAAAAAACACAAAAACTAGAAACTCATAAGCTTCAAATTATTACTCCACCTTATTGTATTTTAAGATACCATAAAAAGTAAATTTCCCATGTTTATTTTTGGTATATTATGTATTTATTAAACTAATGAGCCAAAAAAAAAACTTCCTACTTGCCAATTTACAATGACTAAAGAAAATCTGATTCGGTAGTGTATGTTCCTTTTCTCAATATTACAAGGAATAACATCAATTTATTCTTCCTTTCCTTTTTTGACATGGATTTAAAGTCCTATACATGCTGTGAATAAGGTTATGACATGTCTATATATATTTTTAGCACTTTTCTAGCTACTATAATTTTTACTTTAGTCAAGGTCCATCGAAAATCGTCCCTCTATCTGCATAAGATATGTGGTAAGATTGCACCACCCTCTTCAAACCCCTTCTTGTGAGATTCGATTGAATTTGTTGTCATTATTGTATAAGTGATAAGTTTTATTCTCGTTCTTTTTTTCAAAGCCTCTCTATATTGTTTGTTCAAATATGAAGAGGAGTAATGAACTTTGTCCACCATGACTTGAACTTCTAATAGATATTGATTTTTATGGACATAATGGTATATATGAGGTACATAATCAATATTGTACACTTTTTTGAAAAAAGTGCACAAACGAACCTCTTTGTGAATCATGTTGGAGGGTTGTAGCAGCAGCTGAACATGAAGGTCACCAATTTTTGCAGATACATTATCCTTCACCAAAACATAGGAAGACATAAAAAAAATTCTTTACACATATATATATATATATATTTGGCTATTATTTCTTAAAGCGATCCAAAAAGGTGATTATCCCAACTAAAAATAGTATAATTAAGATGAATCTTATGATTTCAGACTCCAACTAGTGGGAGTGAGGCAGTCAGATAGTTGATTGATTGTACTATGTGGATAAGTTGTTCAAATGATTGTCGTTTGTGCTTATGAACCCTAATTTGCATAATTTTGAAGAAAATCTATGAAGTAAAAAAATGATGTTTTCATAAACTTATGCATGATTTATGAAAAGGAATGACTTATGATCTAAGTTGATTTGAGATGAGCATCAATGAAATTGTGAAAGATTTTCTCACATAGTAAGGAATCATGGCTTAGTGAAAGATTTTCTCACTTAGACTTGATTCAAGATATAATGAGCTACTCTATGATATTTTTAGCTTGGATTAGTAACTTAATTGCGCTATTATGGATGATAATAAGATTATGAATATGACTATTATGTTGGGATTTAACTTAGCACCGAGAGAACTTTGAGGTGGAGGCTCAAATAGGGTAGTCTCTAGTAGCAACCTCTAGTTCCAAACTATGTGCCCCGTAAGTTTGCCTTAAATGGACTAGATAGTGGATCCACATATAACATATGAATCAAGATACGGAGTTCTACCTTGGCAAGTAAACTCTCCCTTCTCGATGCGGAAGTTACATCGGATTTCATGTTATAGCTCGCATGGTCTATTGTTGGTTAAATCTAATATATCCCATAAAATGAACTAAGTTACTTACATCATTTTATGAAGCTTCCTTTATGATTTTAAGATGCATTGACCATGTTTATGATTTACGATCCTTCTTAAATGAATTTTCTATGTTTAACTTGGTAATTTTCAACTATGTCCTCTTATGATCATGATTCATGTTTTATTGCATCCCCCTCATACTTAGTACATTCTATGTACTAATGCATACTTGTGCCTACATTATTTCATTAATATAGGGCTTGATGATTCTTCTCCCTCCGCTCGTGGCTAATTGTTGATCATTGGAGTTCGTAGAGTGGGTGAGTTCTCATGTTCCGAGGATAAATACATCTTTACTCGATTCTCCATATGTTTTAGTTTTCAGAATTTGTATGTGATGTATGGGTTACGTCCCGACCACTCCTTTTGATGTAATAAATGGCTTGTCAGTACTATGTTAGACTTCCGCTTTAATGTTAAACTTTTCTATTCATATGATATTTCTTTCTTTTCTCTATTATGTTGTGTATATGTATGTCAAGTGGCTTGTGTAGGGTCTCTCAAGGTCTTATACGTCATGTCACATCTAGGGTGTACTTCGGATCGTGACACTTAAACAACATTATTGGTGGTATTGTATGAAGAGGGACATAATAGACTTGGTGTCTCGGTGTTTGAATTTTCAACAAGTGAAGTATGAAGACCAAAAGCCTAGAGGTTTGACTCAAAGGATGATCATACCTAAGTGGAAGTGGGAGCGTATTGCTATGAACTTTGTGGTAGGATTGCCACATACCTTGGGTAAATTTGATGCTATATGAGTTCATTGTGGATTTATTGACTAAATTTGCACATTACATTCCGGTTCAGATTACTTATTAATTATATAGAAAAGTTAGCCAAGATCTATATTGGGAGATAGTTCACTTTCATGGGGTGCCCATTTCTATTCATTGAAATCGAGGCACATAATTTACATCTCATTTATGGCGGTTTATGCAGAAGGAGTTGGATACTTGAGTGGATCTTGGTACATCCTTTCACCTCAGATTGATGGTAGGTCTGAACGGACTATTCAGGTTCTTGAGGAAACATTGCAGGAGTATGTGATTGATTTTGGTCGTCATTGGGATCAGTTTTTTCCTTTAAAGAGTTTGCATATAATAACAGTTATCATTCGAGCATTGAGATAACAAAATTTGAGGCTTTGTATGGTAGGAGATATTGATCTCCAATAGGTTGATTTGATGAATTTGAGGTTAATGATGAGTTGGAGAATTTGGACTCATTTGGGGCTTTTTTGTTCAACAAATAGTGTCTTCAATACTATTTTATTTTCATATCTAATGTTTAACTGTTGCTTTGTTTCTATGAAGGCTTAAGGACAAGGCAAGGACAAATACATGAAAAAAGAGCCAAAAATACATCAAAACAAAAAAGGTGTGAAGTTGATGCTCGTTGAAGGCACTTAGCGACTCGTCAAAAGTGCCAAACCTCGCTGACATTGACTGAGTCTTCTACTGAAAATCTCAAGGCAGGTTGGCGAGAAGAAGGATCAAACGGTGACTCGCCAAACTCTGTCGGTGAGATGAAAAGAACTCGCCGAAAGTGACAGAAGAGTTGAGCTAAAATAGAGATAAAAAAAAGGTGAGCATATGTGATATTCAATGACTCACTGAATGTGAACGACGATGTTCATCGTGATCGCCAACTATGGTTCAAACACTTGAAACCTAATGTCAAGGAAGAAAAGGTGAGAAGAAGTACCAGTCGGTGACCCGTAAGGTACAAATTTGTTGAAGGAGTCCTAGGACAAGGTAAAGTTGGTTCAGAAGAGGCTGCTCATGGTTCATAATAGGCAAAAGAGTTAAGCAGATTGAAAGGTTCATGATTTGGAGTTCGTGGTTGGAGACCGAACCGACGTTCATGCTATTTTGTCAATAAAAATGTGGATTTATATTTAAGTGTATAACCGTCTCCGGACAATTGAGATGATTTTTTTATTTTATGAAAAAAATCAAAAAATTTCCGAACCTTAACCGAATAACCTTACATATATGTGAATATATTTTATATATTAACAATATGTTAAAGTTAATATATAAATATATTTTATAACATTTTTTAAATATAAATATAACTTAGGTCCTAGGCCTCTGGTAACTAGATGACTTTGGGTCTTCACTCTTTAATTAGCCTTTACTTAATTAGGTTTAAAATTAAAAGATATTGTAATAGATAATCTATCAAACAATACAACAAAACTTATCCAAACACTCTTATTAAATATTCAAGATCAAACAGTACGGTAACAATGTTTTACATTCTTGTTTTCTTGGTGAAGAATTAAAGTGCTTCTTCAAGAACATATTTGCGAAAAAATATATATTAATAATAGTATATTTTGAGGTGATATTTTAAAAGTAAGAAAATCAAAAATTAACCAAACCGTACCGATACCAAAAAGAAACTGGTATGATTGGGATGATTTTAAGAAGTTTAATTTTTGCTATATATTATAAAATACCCAAAAAATTGGGTATGATATAATTTTTTAAAAATAACCGACCGAACCGTACCATTGACTCCTACTTATGCCTCTACCACCATAAAAGATTTCCTACAAATACAGTAAAACTCACTAAATTAATACTCGATTAATTAATAATCTCTTTAAGATAATATATTTCTTCGATCCCGACTTGGGCCAATGGAAAAAATCACTCATTTCGATAAGATAATAAGATAGTAATATATTTTCTGAAGACCCCTATATAAATATATGGTCCTATTAATATTATAAATTAATATTTCGTTAAAAGTACAAATATATCTAAGACAATTTAGTGAAACATGATTTTTTTGCTATTTTTTGTTAAAATCTAAATCTTGTTGAAGCTCATCTCTAACTTTTCTTATTGTATCCAAAAGTTTTGGTGTTGTCGTTTTGAACTGCATCATAAACTTGTGAAGAGTTCTAAATGTAATAAGTGTTTTCTGACCGTAACTGGTTCCAAAGGTATTGTATCATCTTCTACTTTATCATCAACGTTATTTTTTTCAATGGTATCCACAATTTCTTTTAAACTCTGGACCTATGAACATGTATCATTTTTACCCATCCAACATGTTATTAACGTCCATTTTGTTGCGGTAACCGAGATCATTAAGTTCATGAATGACATTTTCGCAAGTGGATTCATTTAAATTCTTTGAGATTTCATCCTCAAACGAATTTTGCTATGTCGAAACCTCTTTAAATTAATAAATATTAATTTGTTGATTAAATAATATTTCTATTAAATAATAATATTTCATTATCCCACTTATATTAATTTAGTGAGGTTTTAGCGTATACAAATAACACCATTTTCACCACCAAAGACCATGAAGGATATCTTTTCTTAATCGGTAACACTTCTCTACATGCTTACCAAAGTCAAAGGACACCATTTATATAGTACTCTCCTGTGGAATCTTGAACTTCATTCTCATGCGTTAATTATATCAATGAGTCAACATTGAATTATTCAATGCTAACGTAACCTTCAAATTCTACAAATTCCTTGTAAAAAAATGAAGAGATTTTCTGACATAAATTAGTAGTAATTAATGTACTTGCTTTTAAAAGGATTAATATTTTTGTTGATGGAAGGCTAAATTCGAAAATACTACAAATTAAAATATGTATTCTAAAGACCGGTTGCAATGGTTATAGAATATGAAAAGCAATTTCAGCATATTGAGTGGATTTAGATTTATAGTAAGTGAGAATGTATCTGGTCAAGTATTGATTCATGTCTTTTATTTCAGATTAATAGAGTATGAAATATTACTATAAATTGGAAGGCAAATTTGATTAAGTGAAAGGGTGAAACGATAATCCAACTTTATATATATATATATATATAAATAACACTTTCCCTCTTGGAGAGCCTACTAGAAACCTTCATGAAGCTAATACACTTATTGCAAGTAAACATTTATTTCAAATGAATTTATTTTTAAAGTGTATTTACAAAGCCAAAATAATTAAAAATGTATTTGAGAAGTTTCTTGGAGAAATGGCAACTACAATACACTTGGCAGTAGTTGCCATTCTCTTGACACCTCCCTTGACACTTGTCAAGGAGAAGGTAATTTGTTGGCCTATAAAAGGTGAAATCTTTGAGCATTGAAGAGAACTACATTCTGCATTTGTCCCTCACTCTCTCGTTTCACCTTTTCTCTTATGGTTATTTTAATTAATTATTTTGGCTTTGTTATTTATTCCCCTAATAATTTATTGATGTTAATTAATTTGTTGATTCCTGTATTCTCTATTTAAGATAGGGAAGTGCTTAAATATTCTACACCATTGAAATAGTTTCTTAGGATAGTGTCCAACATGACTCAAGTATTTATCAATTTTATGCACTATTATTAAATATCATCGTAGTAATTTCTATCTTATTTCAGGACTACTATTTGCTAAATAATATTATATACTATTATGGAAAAATTATTGAAATACACGTCTTATGTTTCCCTTATTTCTAATATCCTCTTCTATTTCTAAAAATCTCTTATTTCTTTAATGTATTCGAGCTACATATTAATGTATCCGAGTCAGTATTTAATGTATCCGGACTACATATTATGTGTTCGAGCTAGTTTTTAATATATTCGAGCTACATATTATGTATCCGATTTATGTTATAATATATCTGAGATACTCTTTAATGTATCCGAGCTATATATTATGTATTCGATTTGTGTTACTTTTTAAGGGATTAATGTAATTACAAACTAATTAGGGATATATTTTAATTTCATATTAAAACTATGGGATTTAGGTAAGTTATACTATTATTATTGTGAAATTTTCAACTATTTCCCCAACACTAATCATATCAACTGATATACATTAATATTAATGGGTATACATCGCAAGTGTACAAAAACTTCTCTTTCCTTTTTTTAGAAAAAAGAGTTCAAAGAAATGAGTAAAAGGGTCATTTTTGTTTTTTTCTTTTCTTATTTAAGTTCATTCCAGCATCAATTATAATCAACAATTTTTATAATAGATAAATGATAACGGACAACAGACATATACTAGAATAATTTTCATAGAATAGCAGAGCACGAGAGGAAAGGTGTTTCTTCCATTATGACGAAGACGATTACACTCGTAAAATAGTTTCTTCCATTATGACGAAGACGATTACACTCGTAAAATAGTTTCTTCCATTATGACGAAGACGATTACACTCATAAAATATTCATATAGGCACATTAAATATCAACTAGAACACATAGTATTGCATGTTAGTGCAAATTGAAGAGAATTTTAAAACACAAATTGTTCACCTGCATATACATTAGACTTTATATTACCTTGAATTTTGAATTTACCCCAGTTATATTAAGGTTAGGAAAAAAAGAAACAGAAAATAGATGAAACAGACATAATTAATAATCTGAGTCCACAGAATTCACTGTATTTCCTTAAGAAATTTAATTCCCTCAAGTATCCGAGATTACAGATTAATTCCTCCCAAGATAAAACGGATTAACTATTAGAGAAGTAGTGGTACCTTAAACTTCACTAATTTCAACGAACACAAGAACAACAATGAGAGAACACACAGACTCAATCGATCGATAATTTTTTTTTTAAGAAAATGTATGCAGAGAGGAAAAACTTTTCAGTGTCTGAAAAACGAAAAAGGACTCTCTATTTATAGCCACTTGCAACAAGGAACACGTTTGTTCGGACAATGGTGTGAATGCTTTTGTCCAGAAATGTCTTTCCAGAACGTTGTGTCTTTTGGGAAAAATAACATCTTTTCGGAAGGAACAGGTCCCTTCAGATGACGTTACCGTTACGCGCAAATTTCAAATAATTTTGTTACGCGAAATTAATTATGTTAACTAATTAACATTCTAAATTAATTTTCAAGAGAAAGGAAATTACTTAATGAGAGTGATAAAATAAATTTTGTCCAAAAATATTATCAATCGAATCATTTGCCAAATTCAAATCCAAATCCAAATCCGAAGTCGAAACCTAAACCGAAGCCGAGGCCGAGGCAGAGCGAGCGACGACGGCGCAAGGGGCACCTTCCTTTTAACCCTTTAAGAACTAAAGGAAGTGTTTCCTAATATAAGGACAACAATTTCCTTTTTTCTACCAATATGGGAGAAATGACTTTTCATTTTTCCTCCAAATTGATTCCCCCACTTTTTCATTTTCTCTTCTTATTTCCCATTCACACCTTGCTAAAACCCAACAATCCCCCACATGAATGGGGAATGGTTATTGTTAAAACATATGCATGAAAAACTTGTGTGTCTTGTAAGTAAGGGTTAATCGCATCTGGATAAGTAGGTTTCCCTTTAAACTTTCTGTAGTGAACATATATCGGATATACTCGGTCAATCGGTAGATTTGATAACTTTGAACCATCGAGCTTTGGTGTATACCTAGACAGCATAAGTCACACAATCAACCCTTGAACTGCTTTTGATTCTCATTGTTTTGTTTGTTTCAGCCATGAACACGTCTTGGTTAATAAGTGCTTAGAGAACTGGCCTTATCGGATTCTCCTTGAAGCGACTTACAATTCACACTTACATAGGTGGTTTCTAACTGTGTTATCCCGTAGATACACTATTTGATATACCCTGTATCAAACTTAGAAACCATTAAAAAGTCCTTATGCCTTTATCCTGGTTACTGAACATTGTCTCATCATGAGAATGAACCATAAAATAAATTTTGACAATATTGAAGCGTCATCTATAACTTTGTTTGATCTCCTTGAACCTAGATCTTGGGATCTCCAGTCTTCTAGGTAGAGTTACCACCACGATGACTTGTTCTCGGCCATAGTCCCATTCCCGTCGATGATCTCTCAACTCCCTCTCTAGTTAGGCCTTTTGTAAGTGGATCCGACACATTATCCTTTGACTTTACATAGTCAATTGTGATAATTCCACTAGAGAGTAGTTGTCTAATAGAGTTATGTCTTCGTCGTATATGACGAGACTTCCCGTTATACATAACGCTTCTAGTCCTTCCTATTGCAGCTTGACTATCGCAGTGTATGCATATAGGGGCCATTGGTTTGGGCCAAAACGGAATATCTTCTAAGAAATTCTGGAGCCATTCAGCTTCTTCACCTACCTTGTCTACGGTGACGAATTCAGACTCCATTGTAGAGCGAGCTATACATGTTTGTTTGGATGATTTCCAAGATGTTGCTCCTCCACCAATAGTGAAAATATATCCACTCGTGGATTTCATTTTAGTTGACCCAGTAATCCAATTTGCATCACTATATCCTTTAACAACTGCTGGATATTTGTTGTAATGCAAAGCATAGTTTTGAGTGTCATCTAAGTACCCCAAAACTCTCTTCATTGCCATCCAATGATTTTGATTGGGATTACTTGTGTATCGACTCAGTTTACTTATAGCGCAGGCTATGTTTGGTCGTGTACAGTTCATGACATACATCAAACTTTCCAATACTCTGACATAATCTAATTGAGATTGACTTTCACCTTTATTCTTAGCAAGATTAAGGTTCACATCAATTGGGGTCTTTGCCCTTTTGAAATTCAAGTACTTGAACTTTTCAAGTATCTTTCGAATGTAATGAGATTGAGACAATGCTACACTGTTAGGATTTTTATGAATCTTAATTCCCAATATCAAATTAGCAACTCCTAGATCTTTCATATCAAACTTACTAGTGAGCATACGCTTAGTAGCTTTTACATTAGCAATGTCCTTGTTCATTATCAACATGTCATCCACATATAGGCATACAATGACTTCCTGATTTGGAACGTCTTTAATGTAGACACATTTATCACATTCATTAATCTTAAATCCATTTGCCAACATGATTTGATCAAACTTTGCATGCCACTGTTTCGATGCTTGTTTTAGTCCATAGAGTGACTTAACAAGTTTGCATACTTTCTTTTCTTTATTGGGAACTACGAAACCCTCAGGATGTTCCATGTAAATCTCTTCTTCCAAATCTCCATTTAAGAAGACGGTTTTCACATCGATTTGATGGATTTCAAGACCGTATACTGCAGCTAGGGCAATTAACATTTGAATTGATGTAATCCTAGTTACTGGCGAGTATGTGTCAAAATAATCAAGACATTCTTTCTGTCTAAAGCCTTTGACAACAAGTGTTGCTTTATATTTGTCAATAGTTCCATCATCTTTCATCTTCCTTTTGAAAATCCATTTCGAACCCAAGGGTTTGTTTCCTGGAGGAAGATCAACCAACTCCCAAGTATGATTGCTTAAGATTGATTCAATCTCACTATTGATAGCCTCCTTCCAAAAGGTTGAGTCGCTAGACAACATAGCTTCCTTGAAAGTTTGAGGCTCACTTTCAAGAAAGAATGTTACAAAGTCAGATCCAAATGAAGTAGTTGTCCATTGACGTTTACTGTGCTTTGGACTCTCTTCATTAGGTACATTCTCTTTTGGTTCTTCTTGAGATCGTTTAGACCCCCCACTAGATGACTCAAGTCTAGTTTATATACGGATAGATATGTTCAAATAATTCAGCATTATCTGATTCCATTACCATATTGTCATGAATATTCGGATGTTCAGACTTATGAAATAAAAATCGACATGCCTTACTATTTGTGGCATATCCAATGAACACACAATCCACAGTCTTGGGTCCTATTTTCACCCTCTTAGGTATAGGAACCTGGACTTTGGCTAGACACCCCCACACTTTGAAGTATTTCAAGTTGAGTTTTCTACCTTTCCATTTCTCGTATGGAATAGCATGTGTCTTGGTGTGAGGCACTCTATTGAGTATTCGATTTGTTGTAAGGATAGTTTTCCCCCACAAGTTTTGTGGTAAACCTGAACTTATAAGTAAGACATTCATCATTTCCTTTAAAGTTCGGTTTTTCCTTTCCGCACTTCCATTAGATTGAGGAGAGTAAGGAGCAGTGGTTTGATGGATAATTCCATTTTCCAAATATATTTCTGCAAATGGAGATTCATAATCTCCACATCTATCACTTCTGATCATTTTGATATTTTTATCCAACTGATTTTCAATTTCAGTTTTATATTTCCTAAATGCATCTATTGTTTCATCCTTACTATTTAGCAAATAGACGTAACAATATCTGGTGCATTCGTCAATAAAAGTTATGAAATACTTTTTTTCACCACATGATGATGTTGACTTCATGTCAGTGTGAATCAGTTCTAAGGGGTATGAATTCCTTTCAACAGTTTTATAAGGATGCTTAGCATACTTAGATTCAATGCAAACTTGACATTTTGATTTATTGCACTCAAATTTAGGTAAAATATTTAAGTAAATCAGTTTTCGCAAGGTTTTGTTATTGATGTGCCCCAAATGTTCATGCCATAAACATTTAGACTCAAGCAAGTAAGAAGAAGCAAAATCTTTATTCATATCAACTGCAATTACATTGAGTTTGAAGAGGCCCTCAGTGAGGTAACATTTTCCTACATACATCTCATTCTTACTTACTACAACTTTATCAGAAACAAATACATATTTGAATCCATTCTTGGTAAGAACTGGTATAGAAACTAAGTTCTTTCGCAATTTCGGAACATATAAGACCCTGTTCAAAGTCACCACCTTGCCTGAAGTCATCTTTAAGTGGACCTTGCCAGTTCCTTCAACCTTCGCAGCAGCGGAGTTCTCCATAAATAAATTCTCATCTTCTGGTGCTGGAGTATATGATGCAAATAATTCTTTGTTGGCACAAACATGGCATGAGGCACCAGAATCTATCCACCATTCTCTTGGATTTCCAACTAGGTTACATTCTGAAAGCATTGCATAGAGATCGTCCATCTCTTCTTTGGATTCAACCAAATTTGCTTGATCCTTCTTTTTGTCCTTCTTGGAACCCCGACATTCAGTAGCCTTATGACCACGTTTGCCACAATTGAAGCAGTTTCCATTGAATTTCTTCTTAGGAGGATTGCTCTTTGGAGTAGATGCTTTCTTTCTTTTCTTTGATTTTGAGGGGTCGTCTTCAACAATATTTACTCCAGATATTGTTGAATTACCACCTGACCTCTTTTCTGCGGCCTTGTTATCCTCTTCGATTCTCAACCTTACCATGAGATCTTCAACTGTCATCTCCATGCGTTTATGTTTCAAGTAGTTTTTGAAGTCCTTCCCCAACGGAGGTAACTTCTCAATAATGGCCGCCACTTGAAAGGCATAATTCACAATCAATCCTTCAGCAAGGAGATCATGGATTATGATTTGCAGTTCTTGAACTTGGGTGACGATGGTCTTACTGTCTATCATCTTATAGTCTAAAAACTTTACCATAATGAACTTCTTCATTCCGGCATCCTCTGCTTTGTACTTCTTTTCTAAAGCATCCCAGAGTTATTTTGAGGTCTTGACACTACTACACATTATACAGATCATCTTGCAGGACACTCAAAATATAGTTTTTATACAAAAAATCTGAATGTGTCCATTATTCTGTCACAAAGAATCGTTCTTCGATCAGAGTTTCATTCGACAGAACAAGAACATTCTCACTAATGAACCTTTGAAGACTCAACGTGGTCAGATAGAAGAACATCTTCTGCTGCCATCTCTTGAAGTCTACTCCAGAAAACTTTGCAGGTTTCTCAGCCGGTGCAAGGGCAGCAGTTGAACGATTGTGTGCAACCAATGTTGTTGCAGCACTCACTGTTCCAATATTTACTTGACTTGAATTTGTCATTTTTTCTGTCACAAATGGCAGACAATTTAGTATGTGAAATACTAACAGTAAAGAGTAAATCTTTACACAGCCTGTTTCTGATTTAACGATAAAGTTTTTATGTTCTTTTAATCTTTAATCGAATGAATTTTAAAAATTCAAACATAGTAGAAAATCATAAAGGTTTTAATCTTCAGAAACCAAAATTAAATTTCTTAAGCTTGTTATCTCACGTATTCAGGTTAGGAAAAACAGAAACAGAAAATAGATGAAACAGACATAATTAATAATCCGAGTCCACAGAACCCACTATGTTTTCTTAAGAAATGTAATCCCCTCAAGTACCCGAGGTTACAGATTAATTCCTCCCAAGATAAAATGGATTAACTATTAGAGAAGTAGCGGTACCTCAAACTTCACTAATTTCTTCAAACGCAAGAACAACAACAAGAGCACACACAGACTCAATCGATCAAAAATTTTATTTTGTAAGAAAATGTATGCATAGAGGAAAAAATTTCCAGTGTCTGAAAAACAAAAAAGGACTCTCTATTTAAAGCCACTTGCATCAAGGAACACGTCTGTTCGGACAATGGTGTGAACACTTCTGTTCAAACATGTCTTTTCAGAACGTTGTGTCTTTTGGGAAAAATAACGTCTTTTCGGAAGGAAGAGATCCCTTAGAATGATGTTACCATTACGCGCGAATTTCAAATATTTTTATTAACTAATTAACATTCTGAATTAATTTTCCAGATAAAGGAAATTACTTAATGAGATTGATAAAATAAATCTTATCCAAAAATATTATCAATCAATCACATCATTTGCCGAAGCCGAGCGAGCGACGATGGTGCGAGGGGCACCTTCTTCTTAACCCTTTAAGAACTAAAGGAAGTGTTTCCTAATATAAGGACAACAATTTCCTTTCTTCTACCAATATGGGAGAAATGACTTTTCATTTTCCCTTCAAATTGGTTCCCCACATTTTTCATTTTCTCTTCTTATTTCCTATTCACACCTTGCTAAAACCCAACAATAAACACATATGATGAGCTAATGATGTTTGCTTTTACTTAATGAGGACGGATAAATTTGTACTTTTACTTTTTATCAGTTCTAGCCTCATGGTTGAAGTCATGCGTTTCATAGAAGTGTGTCCTCCAAGCAATGACACACAAAATAATCCCAATGGAAAAAACTACCGTTATTTAAAAAAGAAAAAGAACATAAAAACTGACTAAAACATCCTAAAACTAAGCACTCAAATTTCAAATTAATAGCATAGATAAAAATAAAAAATAATAATTTTTAAAAAATATAGGTCATGCTTCTATGATACTTTTAGCAAAAAATTACCTCTTTCGACAAAAATTCCTAAATTTCACAAAGTTTCTGAAACTTCAAGTTGCAATTCAAAAAAATTACTATATAGATATATACCTTGAATATGCAATTGATGCAAGAAGATTTGTTGTTGTTTTTTATTGAAGCTTTGGAGTCTTAGAGGAAGTGTTTGGTCGCCGGAAAAAGTGGGGAGAGCCATTTCAAAGTACATTTTGGATCGGAGATTTCACAAATGATCATCAAAATAACTAAGTAAAATGGTTAAATTCGCCTTTATCTTTTGTTTATTATTTAATTTTGTCCTTCATTATACTATTAGGCTATTTATACCAACATCAAAAATAAACTTTAATATTAGTAATTTGAAAAATATTTTCCAAAATATTTAGACTAGTAAAAAATTTAAAAAAAAATTAAATTTTTTTCCTTGCATTAGATCCTATTTTTGATGATTGACTTAGTTGTTCCAAAGAAGAATTTATTATTATTTTTTTAAAAAAGAAAAAAGAGGGGTAGGGGTTCCATGAAGAAACATATTTGTATAAGTCGAACCGTCAAGTCAAATAAAATATAATATACTTTGATAATATAATTTAAATTAGTTTAGTTTTCAATATTCATATATGTTATATCAAATTTGGTTGTTTCAAATTTGAACTTGGAAACATTTGTAAATGTTTAATGTATTTAGATCGAAAGTTATATTTGTATTGTTATATATTCAAATAGAAAGTTAACAATCAATTTTGTATTTATTTTGATAATTTTAACTAAAGGTGTCAAATGAGCGGTGTTATATTCGAGTGTTTTGATGATCCTCACAAATGCAGGGACTTGGTCCTTGGCAAAGTACTTTTGTCCATATTCAAAGTGGTGCAAAGCTGTAAAGTTAGCTTTACAGTTGTCTTGTCAGGTTGGTTGGTGAGATGTGCAGCGTACTTCACCAATAGGAAGGGTGGACAAAGTTGTTTGTTTAAGTGGTCAAAACCCTTGTTGGTAACTGATATATATACACAACAATAAACAAACAACATTATTCTTTCAAGAAGAGAGAAAGCTAGCAAGTCTTTTTCAAGAACTCAAGCATCAAAGAACGCAACAAGGGACCTGATCCCGGAAAGTGTGCGAACGAGAAAAGGACGAAAACACATCTGTCAAAAGGCTGCCAACTCTGATGTGGTTGGTGCACAGCCTTTCATGACAGCAGGCTTTCAGCCAATGGCCTTGTCCCAAGGGTTTGTGTCCACTTTGATAATAATGTCTTCTCCAAACACAAACTCAAGTTTTGGTAAACAAAATTTTGGATTTCAGAAAACTCAAAAGCTCAAAAGAAGAAGTCATCTTCAAGAAAGAACACTGCTCATGCTCAACAAAGAGACCTGATACAATGTTGAAGAGTCTTTGTTGTATTTTGAGCTTTGTGTCTTATGTCCTTACATTGTAAATCTATTTCTGTGCTATAAAGGAAATAGATCTCTGTTCATTTTTTAGAAATTCTAAATCAGTTAGGTTGATTGGTTTAGTGTGAAACATTGTTGTTGCTTAATTGAATTCTAAATCATCTAAGAGTTAGG
The DNA here is from genome assembly GCA_029582685.1 of Solanum piurae. NCBI lineage: Eukaryota > Viridiplantae > Streptophyta > Magnoliopsida > Solanales > Solanaceae > Solanum > Solanum piurae. The sequence continues at coordinate 32,587 of JAJOOO010080398.1, forward strand.
TGGTTTAGTGGCCAACATTGTTGTTGTTTAGTCAAAGTCTAAATCTTCCAGAGGGTGGTGGTTTAGTAGGAAACCTGTGTGTTAATTAGTTGAAGTCTAAGTTATCTAAGAGATAGGTAGCTTAGTGGGCAATAGTGTTATTGCTTAGTTGCTTTCTTTGTAGTAGATGTGCTACATTGAGGAGGGGAAGGGATTTAGTGTTAAATTCCTAGGTTGCAATAGTTTGTAATTTGAATCGTTGCTCCGTTTGAGTGAAATGAAGTGTGGGTTGAAAAGCCTATGAGGACATGTCATGGTTTTCAACCCCCTTGAGCAAGGGGGTTTCCCCATAAAATTCTTGTTCAGATTTTACTTTCAGCATTTACCTTCTACATTTATTTCAGTTATTGTTCTTGCTGAGTCAAGGGACCTGGTCCGTTGATGTGTAGTGGACGCGTACTACTACTTGTACTGACATTACTGATCTTACTTGAGTAATGAACCTGGTCCATTTATCGTTGATGGAAGCATACATTGTAACAATTGGTATCAGAGCGGGTGCTCTTTAGCCGGTTAACACCAAGAGAGATTCTTGTAGAAAAATGGCTGCTCCACTAAGCTGGCCAGAAGGTCGGTCTCCAACGAAGCCACCTCTATTTGATGGTCAGTACTACTGGTGGTGGAAAAAGTGCATGTTTGACTTTATAATGGCTGAAGATTATGAGTTGTGGGACGTTATTTGTGAAGGTCCCTATGTGCCAACTATAGAAGTAAAAGATGGGATGTCACAAAGGTCGTTCTCAAAACTCAACAGCAATACAATGACTTTGACAAAAGGGAAGTTGAGAAAAATCACAAGGTAAGGAAGATCTTAATGTGTGGAATTGAAGAAAATGAATATAACCGGATTTTATCTTGTGAATCAGCCAAGGAAATCTGGAATCGCTTGAAAATAGTGTACGAATGTACTGTGCAATTAAAGAAATCTAAGATAGATATCTTCACTACTCAGTTTGAAAGCTTCGCCATGGAAGAAGGTGAATCTATTCACGAAATGCGTACTAGATTCTCCACTATCACAAATGAGCTCATGTTCCTAGAAGAACCTGTCACTATGTGGAAGCAGGTCAGTAAGATATTAGAGATTCTTCCCAGATTTTGGACTGATGAACTCGATATTATCTATGAGGCAAAGGATCCTGAAGTATTGTCGTTGGATGCTCTATTTGAACATCTTCAAGTTCATGAAATACACAGAATATTGGACAGTCGCACTCTCAAAGGCAAAAACAAATAAAGGGACCAGGTCCAGGACAAGTCACCAGCTATTAAAGTGGCATCAGATGAAACTTCTGATGAAGATGAGGAGATAGTATACCTCACTAAGAAATTTAAGAAAATAGTGAGAAAATGTGAATGTTCTCAAAGAAGAGGGAACTCCAGCAGGGCTGCAAATACAAACGATCTATGCTACAAGTGTGGAAAGTCAGGGAATTTCATCAGAGATTACCCATGCATAAACTTGAATACAAAGATTATGTCAATGTTGGAGGAGGAAAGGACAAGAGAAGGGACCTGGTTCCTGATAAGAGTGAAAGATAATCAGTTGCGTACTATGGGATCAAGAAGGCCCTTGCAGTCTGGAGGGACACCTTAAGTGACTCAGAAGAGTCTGACCATCCCGAAGATGCTTCCGTGCTTGCAGTGAAAGATGATGATGATAGCTTCGATGAAATGTTTGCCTTTATGGCAAAATTTGATGGTGAAGAAGCTGAAGAAGAGGTAACCCTTTCTGACCTTAAACAAAATTTGCATGTTTATTTTGTTAGGAGGTTGAGGAATCTAGTTGTTGTTTTGATTGACTCTATCATTGAGTTAACAAATGAAAATGATCTGATGAACAACAACCTAGATATCCTTCATGAAGAAAAGATAGCCTTGGTTTACTAAATGTCTGTTGTGGAAGAACAGTGGATAGTTCTAGAAGGTGAAAATCTAGAACTCAAGGAAAAATTAAAGATGTTGCGCGAGAAATGTGGCAGAGGAAAGGGGGAGGCCAGCAGCTGCAAATCGAGCTAGAAACCAGTTTGAATACTGTGAAAACAAAACTTACCATGGCCTTGGAGAGAAATAATCAGTTAGAGAGGGATCTGGTCTGTGTCAAAGAAGAACTGAACAAATCTCTCAAATGGACCACCTCTTCAAAATTGCTTGCAAATATTACTAGTCCGGGTCAAAATGATAGGAAGGGGTTAGGAAATTCAAGCAAAAGTCCTTCTTGCAATTACCATAGCAAATATATGTCCGTATCTGACAATGTGTTGTGTCTTCATTGTGGTCGTGATGGTCATTTGAAAAAGGATTGTCCAGCTTGGGAAGGACCCAAGATAACCTCTCAAACTATTCCAAACAAAGCAACAAACAGAATAAGGGAACTGGTCATGCCTCAAGTCCTAAGTTGAAGAAAATAAGTCTGCCTCACTAGACAAATTCTCTTATCACTCCTTCGTCTGCTTACTGGGAACTCCGTGTCAAATGGATTCCCAAGGCTAACAAGTGACCTGCTATGCAAGTGAGAGGTGGTAGCAGCAGTCGGTGTTGGTTTATGAGTAGTGGATTCGGTGTAATGACCCGAGAGCACCCCCTAGTCGTTACCAGCGTATTCGACCTCTCGGAGGTCTTATACAAGCCCTTAGCATTCGTCATTGCATTATCATAGAAAATATAGCAAAAAATTTTAAACTTTTCATAATATAACACACAAGACTTAAAAGTCACCTCATTTAAACCTTTAATACAAAATCAGAATACTACATCTCAAGGTAGCCATCTTAAAACACAACTACAACACAAGAGGGACACATCCCTTACAATACAAAAGGAACTACTATCTACTACAATGAACTGAAGGAAACTCTTCAACATAAAGGTCCTTGAATCTTTAAGGACACACCCGAACTTGGGAATAGTAAGCCAAGCTCATCACTTCTAGGAAAGTCCTCTAGCCACCACCACCTACACTTGGTGTAAAAAGATGAAGAAGAATGGTGTTAGTACAAGGATGCACTAAGTATGATAACCATGCAAAAACATACTTTTAAAAGGACATTTAGTTGGAAACCATGCATCATGCCTTTTTAGAGAAACTTCATAAACCTTTAACACATTATGCACAATATAAATCCCATACATCATCATACACATGGAAACCATTCATAATAACACATAAAGCCACTTATAACATTTTAGGCACATTCAATGCATACAATACATTACCTTCCTCTTTATCTTAACTCCTTTCCACAAGCAACCCTTAGGGAATACTTGGTGCAATGTATCACCTTAAGGTTACCAAAGGTGAACTTACA
>JAJOOO010080400.1:0-16489 GCA_029582685.1 Solanum piurae
AGTGAATATAGTCAATGATTTGAACTGTAAACTTTGGTATTGGGCTTATATGCAATAAGAGTAATTGGGCAGTAAGGTTAGGTTGATCTTTTAACAGCAAGAATTGACCAAGAAGAGACAAATGTGTGTGATTAAAACAATAATTAAGTGATTGGGCAGATTTAGAATCAACCATAAAACCTCTAGGGATGGTTTTTTTTTATGTAGTATGAATTACCTAAATGAAGGAGTTAACAAGAAATTATTATGAATGTGATTATAGATTGACCAAAGGAATTCGTACGGAGTAATCGAGTGGCAAGCTTGGTAACTCAACACAAGTACTGTGAGTAGTAATCTTACCACAATTTGTATTTCACAAATTTCATGATTTTTACATGGTTTATAAAGTAAATGTGTTACCGACTGTTTTGAACTTGCATATGGGACAAGTCTTTTACTGAATATAATACTGAAAAGTTTATTTGAGATGATTTCATTCTTACAAGATATGATTACTGTTATTAAAAAGGTTTTACACTTATTTGAGAAATATTATTTTGACAGGTGATTGTTAAACTTTGAAATGATATGATTTGATAAGATTTAAATGCTCGGTTCGATTTTGAAATGCTTCTACTGATTACAAGAAAAATATAAATGGGAGTAGACCTTGATGAATCCCGTAGCTAACGGCGGGTTCGTTAGACCTGGTGCACCTTGTAGTTCTGATTACTGATAAAGCCCTTGCTAGTGGGAAGGTAGAACTAGTATACTGTTACTGATATTCCTCGAGTAGGGATCTACTGATATGAATATTTAACTCCTTTATGAGGAGTTCACTGTTATTGGTTACTTCTTAAAGAGAAGGTCACACTGATTACATGATTCATCTTTGGAAACCTCCCAGCTATAAGATTTGATATGAAAATGTTCTTTTTCTGAGATTGCTATTATGAATTTACATTGATTTTGCTTATATGAGGCACCTAAGGTTGAATATTGTTATTGTTTCTGAAAGAGAATTGTTTCATCACCATGACTATTTCACTAGCATGTTTTCTGACTTGTCCCTCATTAAAATGGTTGTGGTTAAGTATTTTTACTCACTGAGCTAGCGCCTCACTCCTCGCTATTTGTTTTTACAGAGAATTCAAGTGGTATTGAAGAGGATTTCATTAACTAGCGTGTGAGTTGGTAGCATCTGGTGAGCCCCGCATTACTTCGCGTGGCAAGAGAACTATTGATTTGTTATGTTTATTTAGTTTCTTTTAAAAACTCTTAGAGTCGCTCCATCTATCATTCTTTTTATTTGAGTCAAGATTAGTCCTTCGAGTTGTAGTCAAGTGACTAGTTTGGAACTTTTTCCGTAATTTGGAGATGAATTGGTTTTATTGCGTGACAATTTGATCATTGATGGATATTATATGGTGGTTTATAGTTGCTATTAGTTTTGTTGTTTTTCTGAGACAGGAAAAATCCAGGATAGGCCTAAAATCAAAGGAAACTCTGCCCGATTTTCTGTAGGATTCTGGTGAGGCTTGCTTTGGGATTCTCCCCCTTAGCGCCGGTCATGATCCTTAATTGGGTCGTGACAAAGTTGGTATCAGAGCCCTATGTTATTCTTATGACTTATGGATCACACGTTAGTAGTAGAATCTAAATTATGGTTATGTTGCCAGCCATTTCTATAATCATGATTCTGCGAGGACGTGATAGGATGTGTCTTGTCTTTCTTTCTCATTCCTGCTTATGTGTGTGACGTTTAGAGCCAACTAGATTAATCTAACATTATTCGTTTCTGTTAACCAGATGGCCCGAACCCAATTATCTAATGGCAGAGTTACAACAGGTGTTCCTGAGGCGCCTAATGTCACTTCGGCCAGACAACCAACTTCCTCAACTTGGGGAAGGGACAGAGCCCGCATAACCGGTCGAGGAGAGGTTCGTAATGCTACCACAGGGAACCACGACACCACTTTTAGGACTTCGAGGGAGGTCACTCCGGAAAGGAGCGCTAGCCCACCTCCGACATCGCAGGAGAATGCTACTACTGGGGTACTTGCCTCCATGCAGAAAGCCATAGAGAGTTTGGTCAATAGAATGGATAGACAGGAGAGGGATGATCAGGATAATGTTGCTGCTACTCAGACACATGCACCACTTCAGACACCTGCACGGACTTATACTTTTGGTAATAAAGAGGTATCCTTGCAGGAATTCTTGAAATTGAAATCACCAAAATTCACAGGTTCTGATAGTTCAGCGGATCCTCAAAGCTTCTTGGATGGGACGTTCAAGGCCCTCCGGGCTCTAGGATGTTCTAGTGAGAGATCGGTGGAGCTAGCAGCATACAAACTAGAGGACATGGCTAACACTTGGTATGAAATTGTATTGCTAGGTCGACCTACTGGAGCGGCACCACTGAAGTGGGATGAATTCACTAAATTGTTCATGGATAATTTCCTTCCTAACAGTCAGAGGCAGAAGTATGCAACACAGTTTGAGAGGTTGGTACAAACTTCAGATATGGATGTGGCAACTTATAACACTAAATTCTGTAAGCTCGCTACATATGCTCCTTTGTTGGCCTCTTAAGGCTGCCCCATCAACCACTAAAACTGGCCTATAATACTCCCAACCTCTAATAGATGCTTCTAATGCAATAAATACATATAAAAAGCTCTCACTATCTATTCTTTTCAAGCTCAAAATAGAACCAGGATAGGTCTCCTCCAAAATGTATAGATAACCTGAATTTTTTTCAATTGTGACAATTAATTTTAAAATTTGATAAATACATATAATAATACAACACTATATCAATTGGATACAAACTGGATACCAAATGTATACAAACTCCAGTAAATAGTATACTTGCTTTGCTAAATTGCATACCAATTTAATTCCAGTCTTAATTTCCATTTTGATATCAATTAGACATAATGTAAAATAAGAATTGAAATTCAGCGAAAACCTGAAAGTTTAGCATATGATTCAGTCGAATCTCCATGCAACAATTTTATTGGCTTTTCTTTAACTCGTCAGGTTTGCATGTATGTCAACAAAACATCATGTAATTTCAACATGTCTTCGACAATATCTTTAAGGGTGTATATGATTAACGTTTCAAGCACACCTCATCCAATTCTAGGTGCAAACGATCATTAAGTAGTATAAAACCCAACAATTGAGTTGGGATCGAATTCCACAGGGAGCAGTATGTGTTCAAATTCAATTAAGAAGTACAAATGTGATTTAAGTAGCTATAGGAATTGATATTATCGGAAATATACTTATCAAATAAAAGGGATGACACGAATGTCAAATAGGGGTTTTTCGTTTGCAATTATCAACTACAATCAGTCAAATAGCAATGAGATAACAATAAGGAGAGAAATTCTCGGGATGTGATCGATTATAGGTGAATTTTGATTTATGGGTAATTGAAACTACTAGTAAACAACTAAATATCAGTGGGTAGGCTAGACTATAATTGAAATAGCTTTCTCTCGAACAACAATTTCGCTTCAAGTGATTTCTCTCGAACATCAACAAGCATAGCAATTAAGAACAACCCAAAACCTTAATGCATCTTCTCTCTCTCGCAAGATGGGTAGGGCTGGGTTTAGGATTCAATCTCTTGAGCTGAACCCAAATCAACCCAATACATACAAATCATTAATCAATAATTTTAGTTCTAAAACCTCTCTCTCGAGTAAGCTAAGAACACTAAAATAGAACTGTATTTGCAATTACAATTCATAAATTAAACCACAATTAATGATTAAATCCACTTCAATATAACATTTAAACTAGAAATCAATAATATCCATAAACTAATTCAATCCATAATCACACCCCAATAATTGGGGTTTTAGCGGAACATCATAAAAAGATGAAAACCATTACCGAATCGATTAGCCATCAACTGGGTAAGAGGAATTCAAGCTTTACAATACTCCAATTCGAAGAAAATTCAAGACCCACTTGCAAAATCTCCAAATTGAGTCTCAAAACTTTCAATTCTACTAAGAAAATTGCTCTTGATTAAGTTTAATAATCTAAAACTTGTTGAATGAAAAAAAAGATAAAGATTCGCTATTTAAAATCTAACTTATAGTCGCCAAAAATAAGCCACAAAGGGCCATTAGACGAGGTAAGTCGGGTTCGCCAAGCCACTTAGCGAACCGCCCAATGCTCTCTTCTATCTCCTTTCTGCTTTTGCACTCAGTATCCCTGCGTCCTGTAACTTTGGGCGATCTCTTCTTGCATCGCAGAATTGTTCGGTGATTCGCCGACTGCTCCTTTTCATCGCCGACTTGGTTTCTTCCTTTAGGGTTTGGCACACTGGAGCTTTAGGTGGTGAGATTAGCCACTTGGCGACACGCCGAGTGCTCTTGGGGATCTTCAGGCTCGCCCTTCTTCATTTCTTCAGCTTGTTTTGTTCCTTTTTGCCTGCTAGTGTCCATGCTTTGCTCCTTAAGCCATATACCTAAAAATCAAGGCATTAACATCAGTTTATAACATAAATTAGGCATTTGAGGATACTAAATCTATTAAAACAAATCCCTAAATGAGTCTAAATTTTGGACTCATCAACACCCCCAACTTAAATTTTTGGTTGTCCTAAAGTAAAACTCAAGATTAGCAGTTCAAAAAGGATGTCTCAAACAGTGCTGCATAAGACTCAACATGAATGCACACAACAAGGTTCAATTTACTCATGCAATGATCAATTGTGCACTCAAAGATTCAAATTGTGACTCACCATTACCAAAGATGCTCAAGTTCACAATACTTGCTTCAAATGCAAGTTCAAGCTCAACAAAGGTACTCAAATTCCCTCACAACAAAGATGATTCCATATTCACACACTATTTCTCAACAATTTAAAGTTCTGGAATCACATAAAACTCTCACCGTCACAAAGATGAACACATGCGTGACTTCACCCATAGGTTTGCCCTTATTTTCCAATCAACATTTATTTCAGCTCACTTAAGATCACAAAGGTATTTTCATGGCCTGTAACGGGGTTGAGTGTCAAGGTATGGTCATTTAGGCTCAATGGCTTCTACCTTCATGAAGTGTGGCTTGAACATCACATTCCTTCTTTTCTTTAACAATTCAAACATACTCATAATCCACCCCATTATTCAACTTCATATGAATTATCGGATACCCCAATTTTTTTTGCAATTTTCATCACTTTATTTCACAACTTTTTCATTCTTATTTTTTTTCTCTTTTTTTTTTATATGGAGGGGTTCCATCTTTTTCAAAACCATTATTCAAAGAGGGATTTTTCACACTTCTTGATTTTCCTTCTCCTTTCATCACACCCCCAACTTAGGCTTTTGGCCTAAGTTGGCTATTCGCACAAACCACACTTCATGAAAGTTATGGGTAGATACATAAAGAGGGATCACAATTGTTCAAGTTTCTTTCAAGAAAATGGTAAGGCTCAATAAGGTTCAGGCAAGGTTCACACATCTCACAAGGTTGTCCACAAAAGAGGTATATTGTTAAATTGTTTCACTCTTCAAAATCGTTGCCTAAGATCATATCAAGTGGTTGCATCACTTAGTCAACCGGACCAACATGGTAAATTTTAGGTGTCATCACACAATTGTTCAAAGTAATCTCAACACATCAGGCATTGTCACCAATATCAAACAAGACTCCACACTTTCGCTAGTGTGCAATGTTCATCACAAGAGGCTCATTCAATAACCGGTTAGTCACAACGAGATGCTAAAAGTTCACGCATTGTTTATGTAACTTCATTCGCCTCATCGTAGCCGCACATTCATTTTGTTTAATTAAGAGCACTATTTAATTCATCGGTATTGATCATAATCGATACTCAAATTTGCACAAGAAAAACCATAATAAAAAACAATAGGGGTGGCACACAATTTTAAAATAGGTCAAAACCATTTCCATTCAAAACAAGGAGCCACAGGCTCAACCATCCACAAGATAAAAAGCAAAATACATAAATAGCTCAAGATACCCAATATTCACAAACAAAACAAAATCACAAGAGGTAGGTGTGGAAAAACCTCACCCCACCCACAAAAGAAAAGCAGTTGTCCTCAAATGCAACTAAAACAACAAAAATCAATAAACAACAGAGAGAGAGGTAAGGAATGATCATGTCTACATAGTCAGAATGATCATGTCCACATAGTCGCTCAGTTTGTTAGGGCATCAATGCCCGGGGTAGTACTCAGGGGTTGGGCATCAGTGTAATGACTTGCAAAATGGTAGGATGAACTAGAGCCTAAATGTGAGGGTTAATGTCATGAGCTAAGGGGTTTAGTTGTTAAAAGTTAAAGTACATACTAGACCCCTAAGTTTAGAAGACCTTTTAAGGTTTGGATGAGGGTGCAAGGCCAAGAGCCAAACAAAAGGGGCAAGCCTAAGCAAAAGGCCAAGGCTGCCCCAAGTTGGCTAGACACTGCTCAACGACCACGACCAGTGGTCTTGACCATAGTCCGTGAAAGGGTTCATGAAGGTCCCTTAGGCATGTGTGAGGCATGACATTAAGGCCTAGCCACTGCCTAGAAACCACGACCTTCACCACAACTTGAGGTCTTGACCACGGATCGTGGGAGGTGTCGTGGTCTTGCCTTGGCATTGTGGGAGCCTAGGGTGCATGAAACACCATCTAGACACCTACCATCACCACGAGGCTCTTCACAACCTGTGGTGGCCACCACGAGTTGTGGTGCCACCCGTGGTGTCAAGACAATGTGCCTAGAAATCGTGCCAAGCCAAGGCACCCCTTCACGAGCCAATTCATAACTCGTGGTCATGACCACGGGCCATATGAAGGCTCGTGGGGTGGCCTAAGCTTGGTGGGAGTGGTGCATGATTGAGGAGGCTACTACCTCAAAGACCACGGGCACCACCACGAGCCGTGGTGCCGTAGACGGTCTGTCAAAGTGGGCGTGAAGCTCACTTAGGCTCAATGGAAGCAAGTCAGCTTTCACTAGCTACTGCCTTCATGACCACAAACATCACCATGACTCGTGGTCTTTACCACGGATTGTGGGAGCTCACATGGTCCTGTCTTAGCCCTTTGAGGGCTTGTGAGGGTGGAGAGGCACACTGGTCAAAGGAACACGGGCACCACCACGAGCCGTGGTGCCTCTCACGACCCGTACAAGTGGGACTGGTACATGACAGGGTTGCCCAAATTAATGGTATTTGAGTAATTTCATTTTATTTAATTAAAGTGTGTGGTTGATTTTAAATGGTTTATATAACAAGTATATATAGTTTTAAGTCCTAAAATAAGTCATTAACTCCTTATTTATCTAAAACCCAAAAGAAGTTCCTCCTTTCAAATATTCTCTCTCTAAACTCAAGGAAGAAGAAAGAAGCCATTGCTAGGGTTGGTGGATTTCCAAGGTGTTTCTTCTTCAATTTTCGTGGGTAATCTATATCAAGGTATGTTAGTCTTGTCGCTCCCCATTTTCTCATAAAACGGGTTTCGACCTAACAATCCTTTTGGGCTTTGGGTTGGATTGAAGAGTCACCACCTAACAAATTAAGGCGCGTTAGGGCATCTATCTAACCTAACTAATCTAACTAGGGGTCAACGAACCAGAGATCAGGGTAAGGGTTCAAATTACCTCAAGGGGAAGGTGTTAGGCATCCTTTGAGGACCACAAATATGGGTCCCAGCCGTATCTCATGCAATATGTGGGGGTTACAAGTAGCAAGTATGGTCACGCCATTTATTATTTAGTTAGTTAATAATGCTAGCTATGTGATTAAACAATTAAGATCACTTCATTTATTTATTTAATCAATTAAGCATGCAAAACTAGGTGATAACATAATATTAAACAATATAGGGAACTTTAGTTATTTTAATTAATTAGTTAAGCATGCAAGACTAAGTGATAACATAATAACAAATAAGTATTAAACAACTAATAAAGAGATAAGAGAGAAGACATAAATTGCACAAGTAGATAAGCAAACAATTTTTATGTTTTATTTAAGCTACCCCAAACAATTATAATTATAAACAAATAAAGGACAAAAGGAAAGACAGACTCTGAAGGACTTTACGAATCAACACTCGACTTTTATATTCGATCAGCTTTCATGTAGGGACAGACAAAACCAATGTTTGTCATTAAGACCGAGTCGATGTCATCATCTCTGTAGGGCCTAAACTACCCCTACCCCACCACCACATGCATAACGTCTCTAAAAGGTGCCTAGCGTACCCGCTTAAGGTCCAAGAAGCATTAGACTACTATTAGGGTGGATTTAGACCAAAATAAAATATATTCTTCTAAATAGGCCCCCTAGACACCAAGTCAAACAAATAGGACAAGCATTTAGCACGTAAATCTCATATTTGCCTCTAGATTTTAATTAACATGCTGGAAACACAGATAGAGTGAAAAGGTCGCATGGTAAGTGTGTGAGCACAAACATACAACATTTAGATAACAATAATGGGTTCAACAAGTGAAATTATTGAGAGACATTTTTAGCACATATGGTTATTTAACTGTTTATTAGAAGTGGTAGAAAAATTATCGCATGTGCAGAAAATAGTTTATTAGGAGCAGTAGCAGACCACATTAATAATGCAGAAACTTATTTAACCGATAGTCAGTTTATTAAATGCAGAAATTAATTAGTAGCTGATTTTATCGAGACAGATTAGTTTAAATAGAAACACATGGGTAGAATATTTGAAAGTAGTAGCCGATTATTAATGTTTATTCTAAGTGGCCAGAAAATAATTATGCCATTGAACAGTGACAGAAAACTCATAACAAAATGCTTTTTAGTTATTTAACATGCTGAAAGTATTATTAGCAGATTAACAGCGACAGTCGGGGCATATTTTATTTAAGACTGTTCAGATTTTAACATGTTGGAAATTGATCAAACCGATTAATTACATGATAATTTTATTAAGTCCCATAAGCATGATTTCTATGCGAGATCCTGAGATTAAATACTGATCCTATGCGTACTTTCTATATGAAGATGTAATAACTAGAGACATATAAGCATGATTGTCTAAACCCCAAGTAACATATAAAATAAAACTAATCTTCATGAGAGTGATTTCTAAATGCAAACACATCGAAAAATACGATAATATTCAGAAAAACCTATAGACATGATTTTCTAAATGCGAACATGTTGAAAATTTATGATATTCAAGAAAACCTATAGGCATGCATTCTACAATCATTTAAAATAATTTAATTAACTTACATGCTGAAAATTGATTGAGATTATTTCTAGACAGATTGCAGATTTAAGTTTCTAAACATGCTATCAAATAATTGAGATTAACATGTTAATTGTTAACATAATAAAATTCACTAAAACACTTGGACAAATTTTCATGGGACCATTTTATTAACATGCTAAGGTAAGAAGTCCAAATCTAAACAACTAGATTGATTTTCTAAATACATGTTCAAATTATGAAACAAGCTTTATCACATAATGGTCAGTTTTAACAAAGGCTGGTTTTAGGCAGATTATCTAAGGAATTCGGCCACATTTGCATAATTCACGTATTTCAAGCAACAAGGGCAGATTTTATAGCAATCACACGTAATAAAATAAATAATTAAAAGAACAGTTAACACGTAATTTCCCCTCCCCCCTTAGATGACCCCCCAAATATATTTCATATCATATTAGAGAGTTAGAGTTACACAACAGAATTATTACAGAACCATAATAGCAAATACAAATATTATGGCTAAAATTAAAACTTATCCTAATGACCCATCCCAGGCAACTCTTCAAACTCCCGGAACTAAATTCCTCCTGCTAAATCAAAGTGGAAAAGTAGATGGATATAACATATAAAATCACACTTGTACAACAAATTAAATATAACATGGCTCAGAGAATATACACCAGATTCGAACAAGCAACTCATTCAAACAAAATATAAGATCACACATAATAGAAGAAGAAGAAAACTAACTCGAATGCTTCCTTTTATTTATTCATACCTAATTTTGGACATTAAAATTACTGAGATGATGCAGAACATAAATTAAACATGTATAAAGGATACTAACCAGTTATGCAGTAAAAGAAATCAGCAATGAAGATCCACACTTAATCCAATAATCGACCCGAACATAGAAAAATAGCAAGTAGAGAGGAGCTTTGATGTGTTTACCGGAAAACTTAATTCTTTTTTTTTTAAGTGTAGAGAGCAATATTTTTTTTAGTATTTTAGAGTGTAAGCCAATGTCCGGATCCTCAAATAATGAGGGGAGGAGTCCTTTTTATAGTCAATAAAAGATGAACAAATAAGGAAAATGAAATAATTTATTAAAAATTGGTTTTCCTTATTGTAAAAGAACTGAACGGTCAAATTGTTGTTAATTTATTTTTTACCAAAATAAAATAGTACCAAACTAAATACAACGGTCAAATGACATATTAATTTAAGGAGAGCCAAAAATTATGCACCAATCACAATATTTACTCAATCATTGGTTACTATAAATATGACAAGTAAGAATCAGTCAAGACAAATATAAAGGGAAGGAGGGATCAATTTACATCATTATCAATTAATATTAAAATCAGCAGTAGAAAATTATAAGGAAAGAAGTAGTACACACTTTTGCTTACCATAGAGAGGAAGGTCCAACAAACTAAACTAAATTAATTATGGGCAAACAATAGAGGTTAATAATAAACAGAAATTTAAATCAAAGCAAAGGAGCAATTTGACCAAGCAATTAACTAAATTGCCAGATTTAAGGGACCCTAACAGATATGAGGAAACAATTAACAAGTCAAAATTACCCATATATTAAGGGAATAAATCAGCAATGTAAAATATCAAGAAAAATCAAGAATAATTATTTTAGGAAGAACAAATATGATTCTCAATCAATTAAGACTAAAAAATGCCTTTTATTATGGAGAAACTAATCAAAGGAGATCATAAACTAGAATTTATTATACAAGTAACGAGAATGTGCAACCTATCTGTTAGAGTACAGACTCATTGCAGTCAGTGCACTAAAACAAACTTCACAAATTAAAGCCTAGCAGATCATGATAGAAGCGATGGACAAAAGCTTGAATAGATAATCGCAACCTAAACATGTTTTACTACATAAAATGATATGCAATAATCACACAAACTGAAATAGCCAGCAAAATAAGAAAATATATGATACTCAAATTTCAACATGCTCATCTTAAATGAAAACCACCAAAGAAATTAAAAATACGTGCTTTAGAATTTACCGAAAACTTACTCGGATCGATCTTAACAGATCCATCTCTTAGCAAACTCGAAATCCTCAAAAAGCTTCGCCGGAATCCACTACATGACCGAAATTCCAAACCGGAGCAACATCATTTTGTTGTTACTGTTTTCCTTGAACCTACCGGAGAAGCGAAAGGGGCGCCGACGTTGGAGTGCTGCTGGTCGTCAGAGCTGTAGTTGGTTCTTCTGGCTCGTCTGGCTGCGGTCACTGTTGCTTCCGGTGATCCTCACTGCTGTGCTAATGCGTTGTCTCATCGGCTGCTGGTTGTAGATATTGCTGTTCTCCGGGGATCGCTGGTGGAGCTTATGTTTGTCGGAGCTGCGCCATTCGCTGGCCGCTTCGCCAGTCGCCAGTGGTCCTCGCCGGCTACTGGTCGGACGAGGAGAAAAAGGATATGGAGAAGAAGAAGAGAGGAGAGGGGAAGGAGAGAAAGGAGAAGAGGCGAGGGGAGAGAAACAATCGCCGGTCGGAGAAGCCTCCGATCGCTACTGCTGGAGGAGAAGATCGGAGAAGAGAAAGAGAGGGGGGAGGCGGCGACTACAGAGAGAGGAGAAGAAGAGAATGGGAATTAGGTTAAGGTTGGGTCTTTTGATAGTTTAAAATAGGAAGGTTGAGAGATTTAATCCGAACCGTTAGATCCAAATAAAATGAGTGGTTGGGATAAGATCTAGGATTTAATTTGGAGATGGACGGACGGGATTAAAATGAATGGATCTTGAGAGTTGAATTGGAATGGCCAAAATTGAAATAAAAATTGGCTAGAATTAAAATGAAAAGTGGCTATAATTGAAATAAAATTGGAATTGAGGTGGCTAGATTTGAAAGAAATTAGAATAGAATAGACTAACTTTTAAACAATTTTGAGGAAAATTAAAGAAATGCTATTCAATTAAAATACTACCATAATATTTTTAGTCACTTAAATTTTTAAAACTTTTGAATTATTTCGAGTTTTACTAATAATTTTAAAATATTTTAATAGTATTTACAATAATTTTTTATAAAGCATGCATACTAAATATATAATTTTTAGACAAAATCGATTAAAATTTTGAACTCGAAACTCTTAAAAAAATACGTATTTAATCGAATAGCATTCCCAAAAAGGGTTAAAGGTCGGTGAAAATTGAGTGTCAACAGCTTCCCCTTGGTTGCTTGAGAATGAAGAATAAATTATCAGGCAACCAACGTTGACTTAGTAGTCGATTTTGTCCGATCGACGGGAGATGTCAGTGGGATCAATTGAAATGATAAAGAGTTGTATGATATTCGAACGAGAATGATATTGGCTTGAATGGATAGGGTTAGAGAAACGAGAGGAGCATGACAACGAGGTTTCCGGTTTAAGAGCGAAGGACCCGATGAAGAGGAGTAATAGAAGTAGCAAAGAATTGATAGGGCCTTTGTTGCAATAGATGTAAGCACGATAATTGTAGCCGAGAGGTGAAAAATGTCTTATCTGCAAAATGTTAGTCTCTGCAAATCTGTAGCTTGTAATATGACTAAATAAAGTGATTAGAGCAAATATATATCAGATAAACGGTAAATGTAAACATGATGCAATTTCCCATATCGACCATGATGTTTGCCTTAAGATTATGAAAATGATGTCTTATGCTAGGATGTATAGGGCCATGATACGCAAAATTTATATCCTCAGGTTTGCAAATGTTATCCGTGGGCCATGAAAAAATGATGCCCTTAGACTATGACACCTTCAGATCAAGATAAGCAGAAAGTAAATCCTTAGGCCATGATATGATGTCTGCAGGCCATGAAAGATGATGCCTTTAGACCATGATGCCTTAGGAACATAAGTAATGAGTAAAGAGAGTGTATCTGTAATTCGGGCATCTGTTGATACTTGTGATATGGTTTGAATTTGTTCGGGCTCATGCAATTCTCGGGCACAATGCAACATCGGGCACATGCAATCTTCGGGCATAATGCAATCTCGGGCATATGCAATAATGCAATTCTCAGGCATATGCAATCTCGAGCACGATGCAATTTCGAGCACATGCAATAATGCAATCCTCGGGCACAAGCAATTCTCGGCCACAATACAGTTTCGAGCATAATGCAATCTCCGGCACATGCAATAATGCAATCCTCGGGCACACGCAATTTTCAGGCACAAATGCAATTCGGGCACAATGCAATCTTCGGGCACAAATTTAATTCGGGCACAATGTAAATCTTTGGGCACAATACAATCCTCGGGCACATGCAATTGTCGGGCACAATGCAGTCTCGGGTACATGCAATCTCGGGCACAATGCAATCTCGGGCACATGCAATAATGCAATCTCGGGCACATGCAATCTTCGGGCACAAATGCAATTTGGGCACAATGCAATCTTCGGGCACAAATGCAATTCGGGCACAATGTAATAATGCAATCCTCGGACACATGCAATCTTCGAGCACAATGCAGTCTCGGGCATATGCAATCTCAAGCACAATGTAATCTCGGGCGCATGCAATAATGCAATCCTCGGGCACATGCAATTTTTGGGCACAATGCAGTCTCAGGCACATGCAATCTTCGGGCACAAATGCAATTCGGGAATATGTAATCTTCGGACACAAATGCAATTCGAGCACATGCAATCTTCGGGCACAATGCAATATCGGGCACATGCAGTCTTCGGGCACAATGCAATTTTTAGGCTCCTGCATAGTAGTTGTTTGAGGGCATAGACCTTTGCCTTATTGGAAGGATCGAGTGTCATTTGTTTGACAAATTTCGAGCTCAAAATATTGTAGCTTGACTCTTCATCCTATAGGACAGTATGCCATTTGACTGGCAATTTGGGCTCAGGGTAATGTAGCTTGATCCTTTTCTTGTTGGAAGGATGGGATGTCATTGATTAGCGATTTGTCGGGTTCAAAGTGGTGGTATGTTGATCCTTCAAGCGATGTTGAAGTTGCTCTTTGTGTATGTACCTGTCTTTTCTGCATTCAAAGAAAAATAGTTAGTTAAAGGGGAGGTTGATCTGTATCCCTGATTTGGCATAGTATGCTCCTTTGACGTCTGCTAGAATGTCTTTTGAAGTGTTGTCAAAATTTTTGAGGTCCCCTCAAAATTTTCTGCCCCAGTGTAGAACTTCTGCTATTCTGATTTTTGTTGTAGATTGTAGCTTGATTGCTGTGAATTTTTGAGAGGATCTCAAAAATTCTGCCCCAGTCTTGATTTGCAAGAAAATATGTTTTTGAAGGAATTTTTGAAACCCTCTCAAAAATTCTGCCCCAGTTACTGATTTGCGCGAAGAAATGCTTTTGAAGGAATTTTTGAGTTCCCTGCAAAAATTCTGCCCCAGTATCACCACTTGCAAGAAATGTCCTTCTGATGGAATTTTTGAGACCCTCTAAAAAATTATGCCCCAGTTACACAGTCAAAGGGGAAAATGAATTTTTTTATTATGATAAGACCGAACTCCATAGGAGCGCCTATGTATCCCCTCTTAAATGGGAATCAGGTCTGACGTAATTCCAAATACAAGAGCATAAGACATTAAACAGAGCATTCTTAAGCAATACTGAAATGATAGATTTTGACCAAATTTATTGCCCATATGCTAACATGGGTACTTTCCTTGTCTGAATGTACAAAACTTAAATTTAAATGGCGCAAGCCTTATTTGGAAACTAGTTCAAATGAACTTTGACATGTTCACTATTGTGATTCCGTTGGCACAAAGTCCTCCAAGCATATGATCTTGGTATCAATCAATTGCTGAATCTTGTCTTCAGATCACAACATTCTTCTATGGTATGTCCTTTCATCATTGAGTGACAAGCGCAAACCGTAGAGGGTTCAATCCACCTTGCACGTGTACTCATCCTTATTTCACTGATAGGAGTGATGTGACCAGCAATCCTCAACCTTATATAGAATTGATCTATAGGCTCAGTCAAAGGAGTGTAAATTTTGATGGGCATCTTCTCAACATTGAACAGAGTTTTGCAAATATGTTTTTGAGTGAGGGTTTTGACATTGTAAACCAGATAGATAGGTTTTTGATATGGAGGCATTCAATATGAAGGAATTCGATAAGGTATGAGCGGTGCACAATACCAAGGGACTTGGTGTAGAGGTGTTTGATATTGAGGACTTGAAAGGGAGGACTCGGCAGACGCGAAGTAAGATATGGAGGTCTGGAAGCATGATGTTGAAGAGGATATGGGTAATTTGGAAAGTGAGTGTTCCTTGGAGGCATTTGAATAGAGCTTGGTTGATTTTGAGAAGTGGGGTAAGTTAGTGGAGGAAGAGAAGTAGGGTGAGTGGGTGGAGGATTATCTTGAAGAGTGGCTTGACTTGTGACAGGGGGTTTATCTATGTTTGTCTCTAGAGTGGGATCGACAAAGAGTAACAACTTGGTCCAACTGCGCATATCAGACACTTCTTCTTCTAATTCCCTTTTTTTTTTACAAACGTGAGATCAACTTGCTTGGAGGATACTCCTTTTCAATGGTTTTACCCGAAACCTTATTGATGAGTCCACAAATTGGACTCATTTAGGGCTTTATTTTGATAGAAATAGTGTCCTCAAATGCTTATTCAGTCTAAATATGTGATGAAAACTCTTAAGTTTCAGGTATTTGAAGTTTTTGTGAAAGCATGGACACTTAGGCGAAAAAAGGAACAAAAAGGCTGAAAAGAACGAAGAAGCTGAAGCCTGAGCTCCGCCGAGCACACTGGGCGAGTCGCCAAAGGGACAGATTCCACCCTTTGTTCCAGTACGCGAAGCCCTGAAGGAAGAGGATCAAAAAGGCGATGAAAGGAGAAGTCGGTGCTTCGCCAAATAGTTCCGTGAATCAGTACTACACCGCCCAATGGTCCAGAACGTGAAGATGCTGAAGGCAAGCATGAAAAGATGATGAAACAGAAGAAGGGCGAGTCGCCGAGTCATTCGGCGACGGCGACTAAATTCGCCGAAAGATCCGCCAACGCTATTTTGTGAAATCTATAAATACGAAACTTATTTATTAATTATAGTGAGTCGAGCATTTATTTTAATTTCCAGAATACAATAGTACTTTTTGGATATTTTCTCTAAAGTTTGGAGAGGGTTTTTGGGAGACTTGAAGAAAGAAGGGTTTATCTTCCCCAAGTTGGAAGTGGGTCTTCTCCATTCTTCTTCTTCTGCTTAAATCAAGGTTTAATTTCTTATACCCATTTGATTTCATTATCATTTTAG